>OMLM01010267.1:65855-76540 GCA_900302695.1 Helostoma temminkii | reverse complement strand
AGTGAAGATGCGTGAAAATACTAGTATTACTAGTACCGGCAAGAATCTAAAACTCACTGCACCTATGCCCTAAGGTTTATTTGACATCCTGTGTAAACTGACAGAGACAAAGCAAGAAAAAAATAATTTACAGAATGTTAAGGAGGGGACAGGTAAGACAGAAGGACAGAAGAAATGAGAAAGGATGACAATTAGTATATCAAATTAATAACTGATTAGTTGGAGAATTAATTAGCAACTATACTGCTCAAAAATGGCAAACATCCCCTTGTGCCAGCTTTTAAAGTATGAGAATTTAACACTTCTCTAATAATCTGTGTGTTTGTTGGACCGTAAAAATTTTATATTTTTCACTATTTGATATACAGGGTAATATATCATTTGAGAAAATAAAGTGAATAAATAAATGTTTATCATCAGCTGTCAACATCATAGACAGACAACTTTACATGTACTAGATTTAGATGTAATGTAATAGTACAGCTGCTGATTCAGCTTACCTTCATCCATCGTGGCATGCTGACAAACAGGCCTACTGAAGTAATGAAACATGATCAACAAATATTGTTGATGGTGCTAACACACATGTACATATGGTGACCAGTGAAGCAGCTACCAAATGTAAGTTGTTATGTGCAAGTTGAAATTAAGGACAAGAACCTGGGTTGCTAAGCACTGCTGCAAGTTTTCCTGGGTTATACTAGGATAAATAAATCCTGTACTGCTTGTACAATTTGTTGGCTAAGTAAAGTGGACTGTGATGACTCACTTTTAAAAGCACAGACAATTAACACAAACACACACAAAACTGCCCTGGACAAGACCAAGCACAACCAAACCTGTATATCACAGGATGTAGCTGTCATTGTGCGTTATTAATGAATGGTGGCATATCCATTGTGTTACTGTCAGCTACATTTTGGATAACTAAGTCATGGTCCATCAGTTATGAAAAGTTTAAATGCAATATGGTCCACATGAATAACAAGTATATTCACATAAACAACCGATACATAGCTGGCAAATGTTATGTTTGTTATAACATTAACATTTTGTTGAGGGATTATAATATTTAATACTATAATAGCTTCTATTTTTGCAACCATTCTGTTTAAATTTGGATTTAATATTGTTATTTTGAAGATAATGAAAACTAAAAACTGACAACAGTGACAAATAATAATCCTGTCATAGTCAACTATGTGTATGTATATATAGTTCACACATTTATTTCAGTAGGACTGGTATGAGATGGAGCAAGTTCAACATAATGAGGTCATCTATTCATCTTGTGATTTCACAAAATAACATTCAAGTGAAATCACAAACCTAACTTGGGCTTACCAGTCCTGTTTCTGGCTTTTTAACCTTCTGACTACCATTATTATTATGACCTTGGAGCAGACAAGCCTACACAAGACTAAACTGGTCCTACAGCTGACATGTGCTGCAAATTACAGATTACATGATGAAACACACACACACACTGTCCTATTGTGGCCTCCGCCATTTTTTCCTCATTACATCATCATAGACGCCTGAGGAGAACCAGTAATACATCTCCTGCAATTCCTCTGTAATTGACAAATGTAACCCCTGCTGACAGTAACCTTCAGGAAACACCTAATAGTATATAAGCTACACACCTCTGCGCTGCTAACCAAACACACCAGAACAATTTCATGGTAGCTAATTAAAGAAACACATGAAGACCACCAACAACAGATCCACAGAGGGGCTTCCATGTAACTCTGAAACTAATCACAGAAGCACATACAGGTACAAATACAGTAGGGTTCAGTAAATATGAGAAACCACATAAGTACAGCAACAAGACAATCTGCTACTCATCTTTGAAATATATATATCAACTAGGAAACACTCATACTAAGACTGAATGGTGCTGACTATCAGAGTCTTACTGCATTAAGACAGTGGTGCTTTCTCCTTACTGTAACATCTCAGCTTCATCAGCTCACTGCTGATATTGGCCGACAGTACAGTGTGTCCTGTTGGCAACAGTCTGGGATGATGATGCATTTATCCCACAGTGACTCAGAGTGACATACAGTAGCTTTACCTTCACTTTGATAAACAGTGACTTCCTGACCAAGGAAGTGATTTAAAATTTTGCATCTGCTGACTATATTTATATATATTTATATATAGATAAACACAACATTAACTAGATTTGACATAATGCTAACAAACTTGAACATACACATCTGTTTTATAATTTGATTTAATGGTCGATTCCAGTTTCCTTAAATGTTAGGCACAAAGACTATAACAAACTCAAAACTTTTTGCTGAGTACTGTGTTGCATAATTAATACAGAAAACTGCTGATGAGCCAGATTTACCCTCAGCTAACCCCTGGAGCAATATCTCTCTCTCTTTCTACATCTTCCATTATTCCATTATGTAACATTGCCAAATATTGACAGAGTGGATCATGTTGTGTGCTGCCTGTTTTCCAGTCTCATCCACTCCTAACACACACAGATACGCAAACAAAATAAGCGTAGTCTGTGCACTGCAGGATCTACTGAAGACTAGCCAGCCTGTTATAAGTGAGCACTATGCAACGCAGTTGTTTGGCACACCAGCAACAACAGCTGAGATGTCTTAGCTATACTCACTCCCTCCTAAGGACTTAAGCAGAGACTTGATGCTGATGTCAAAAAAGCCGGAGTCCTGCTGGCTGGTCGCCATGGCTGCAGAAGCTATGTCGCCACGGTGACAGACAGCGGAGTGGGGATAGGACGGCAGGATGAGGCGTTGCGGACAGAGGATGCAAGAGAAAGAAGACTGTGCTCCAAAGAGAGAAAGACTGGGAGAGATAGGAAGGAGATGCGGCTGGGCATCCAGCAGTGGGGATGCTGCGGCTGTCTTGCGTGTGTGTTTGTGTGTGCGTGCATAAAAAAGAGTGTGTCCGAAAGACAGAAAAAAGAGAGCAGCACTTAGCCTTGCCGGTGGACTGTGTTGCTATCTTGCTTGCTAACACGCCCCATCCCCTCTGTGTTTTGCTCTCCCAGGACAGTGATACACAGATGTTGGCAGACGCAAGCAGCCAATCCTCTTAGAGGAAAGACAGAAAGAGAGAGAGAGGTAGAGATGGAGAGAAAGGGAGGGAGGGAGAGAAAACATACAGTACACAGTGCTAGGAGGATGGGAAGGAGAAAACTGCTGAGTGAAGGACAATGAGGAGACAACAATAGAAGGAATATTTGAATAATTAAGATGGAGGAACAGTAATGTTATGTTTCCTGATCATTCTCCAGTTCTGTCTTGCAGCAGGTGCTAAGTAAGCAGGCTGCAAGCCCACCCTGACCAATAAGAGCCATGAGAAGAGGTGACAGACAGGCTTCAGCAACAAATAGTCAGGATGAACAACTGGCCAGTGCCATCATTTGTACCCCAGTCAATGCTTTAATGTAATTAGGACCATTTATGTGAAGCACTTTTCGTCAAGTCATCATGACAACATTTATAAATTATGGTTATGGTGGTAGAAATATCATAGTTTTATGGAATTAATGGCATTAACTGGTTCGGACTGGCCAAAAAAAATCAGGGTTAGTTAAGTTTAAGTTTAAAAGTTAAAAGGGGAAAGGTTCTGCACATTGTTGACATATATAACCAACCCAACCTTCTTCCCATGTAAATTTCGTGCATCTTGTTGGTGCGTCTTACACCAGCATTAAGACATATCTTTAGCATTAATATGCTAAAAGGTATGTCTTAGCTACCTTGGAGCAAAAACCTGTTATTTCGTCTTTCACCTGTATGGGTCTGGACAATGTATTAATCATGGCTCTCTAATGAGTAAGTTTACTTTACACCAAAATAGGAAATACGGTAGAACAGGATTCAGGTGATAAGCAGTGATATAGGGTACATGTGCAGTATGTCCTGCACAGCTGATGAACGTGTTTGTGTAATTAAGTAGACTTAATTGTAGCCTAAGTGATCAAACTGAAGCAAAACACTCAGCTACTCTTGGACTGTCATTATCTTATCCTAGCATGAGTGATTTCTGAGATTATGTAGTGACTGCATTGGCTTAATGGATTTTCTCCCACCTAACATTACCACAGATTTACCAGCACACTAAGTTTGTTACCTTCCTCCTTACACTGCCATTTAAGCCCACACAAACATTTACCAATATTTTATATGTGGTTAACATAGACTTTCCACCTTAATGCAACAGTGCTTTAAAAAGCATTAAATATAGATATATTTGTAATTAGACAAAGTAAGAGAAAATACATCTTCTGTCTCCCAACGTGAACCCGTCACATATTTTCTGAAAACAGTAAGGTAAGTTGGCCATCACGGCAATGAAGCTATAACTGGGCGAGTTTCAGTGGAAGCGGATAATTAGGGTCATCATGTAATTCTCTTGATGGACTGCGGAAGTGCCACAGGACATGTTAACCTATGAGGGACAATAACAGAGGTAGGGTGAGAGAAAGTGCAAAAGATACAGTTTCATGCAAAGCTGCAGCTCACAGGAGAGCTGCTGAGCACAGGATGGCCTGGTTCAGATTAACAGACAATTACAGTCTAATCTCAAAGGAGGAGAACTATAGCAGAGAACTGCCACAGGCCTGTGTTTGTCTGCTTCCTCCATCTAAGCCAGATTGTGTCATAAAATAAGCCTTTATATGTTTGTTAACTTCCTCGCAATTCAGCCAACGAATCCAAAATGACGATCAAATAAATGTCAACTACTTACAATTATGTAAACATGACTGTCCAAACGTCCCATGTATATTGTCCCTGTATAACCTCAACTTAATGGTGCAGTAAGTTGCTGAACTCAAACATAAATAGATAATAATTGACCAATGTCTGCTAAGTGTTATCTCACCTGCATACTGTATGTGTGACATTCACACATACATGCTTGCTCAAGAGAAAGTTTAAAAATGGATTATCGTTTGTTGACCAGGGATGAATTAATAGTTACTTATGGGCAAACTAAACGTGGCACAAGTAGTTTGTGTGTAAAAGGAGAAGCTGTGAAGCAGAATACCATTTCTTAATAGTTTAAAATCTCAAAGGCAATAGAAACAAATTTCCAAATAATTACAGGTTCTTTAGCAACTTCAGTTTCTCTCTATGAAAAGGGAACACCTGTCGGACAGAGAAACGCGTTTGCTCAAAGTGTTTGTTTCTGTGTGAGTGTACTGTATCTCATGTCCAAGATATGAAAATCTATTCAAATTCATGAGCTAAAATAAGAATAGAGATACTGGCCGCAGTGGCACCGCATATAAATAAAAATCATGGACATAAAGGGACACACACACACACACACTTATGGAGCTCAACAGATTCCACACATTCTGAGCAGGGGCCTGGGCATGCCAGCTGCTGGAATGTGACTCCTACACACACACACACACACACACACACACACACACACACACACACACACACACGTGCACACATATGTATATACATACAGAACTCAGAACTGTATATTTCCTGTGTGCAGTTACTGGCCCAACCAACCTGCCTAGTGTTTTGTCTGCAGCTTGTCGTTCTTGTTCTTTTGTTGCTTGTTGTTCTTTTCTCTCCACTTTCCACTCAACCATAACCGGTCGAGGCAGATGGCCGCCCACCCTGAGCTTGGTTCTGCTGGAGGTTTCTTCTATTTAAGTGAGTATTTCCTCTTCATTGTCACCTAGCGCTTGCTTAATTTGGGATTTGTTAAGTTTTCTATATAATTTATAGTTGTATTATTTTGTAAGGTTGTAAACCTTACATTGTAAAGTGCCTCAAGATGACATTTATTGTGATTTGGCGCTATTTAAATAAACTAAATTAAACAAAATTGAATAGTTACAAATAATTTTTGCATACTATTGTAAAAAGTAATTTGTAACTATAAGCTCCTATCAGCACAACCTAGAAAAGTGAGTTTTACCAACATAAACATCTTCAACAGCTGCTGTTTCTTTTCCACAATGAGTCTGTAGTAACAGGGATCTTTGTATTTATCACTATTAATTTTGTTATTTTCTTTCTTTAAGATCAAAATAACCACAGGTGAAAATCATAGCAATATGTAAAAGAGGAAAGCAAATAATTAAAACAGAAGCTGACCTGGAAAGATAAAAGACGAGGCTTAATCACACATCATACAGACATATTAAGGCGCGTGTTTCATAGTCATAGTCTTGTATGTTTACTTCATGTACTTCTATGACTTCATGACATACATACAAAATAAATATTCCAAATGTCATCATATTGAGAAGACTCAAGTAGATATTGAGGTGCTTTCAAAGCACTTTTTTCTAAGAGCAAATATTTTGATCTTAATGGTGCTAATTTTTCTAAAGCTCAATGCAATGCCATCACCTGCAGTTTACTATCACATGACAAATAAAAACAACCAATCCTCACACTTGAGAAATTGAAAAAACCCCAAAAACAATCCATCTATCCAAGAATTAAGTATTGTCATGTCTAGACTAAATCCAGCACATAAACACAGTGCAAATAGGACAAAAATGTTTTTTTCATATTTTTACTGAGGTTTATATGCATGTGTTAACTAACCCATTGTAAAACTGTAACTATCCACACACAACCACTGTTTGTGGATCTCAGTTCACACTGTGGTGTCTCCTTGACACAGCTGGGTTGATCAAATACAGTAGATAACTGTTGTGAAGAATGTGTGTCAGTACGTTCCATGCAAGGCATACCTGTCTAGCCAACATAAAAGCCTCACTCATCAAAACATACAAGTCCCATAATGTATTATATCATGGCATTTTTGGTGTTGACAACTTTTTGACCTTTATGATCTATGCACTCATTTACTGAAACATCACCTTTACATTTTCCTGCTTAAGTGGTATTTCATTACAGATGCACTGTCTCACTCCAGGTTTCCCCTTTCACCTTCACTGTATGACCATTATTGTCTCTTCTAGTCATATATATATACACTGATCAGGCATAACATTATGAAAATCTGTACTGTACAATCGAATGCAATCCAATACAACAGGTCTGCTGTGAATTCTTTTACAAAGTTATAATTTCTCAGTTGAAGTTGAAACTGTCTAAGGTTCTACTAAGGGTTTATTATTGAGGTCATGGTGGGTGGAGAAGTCGTACTGTACTGAAGTGCTTTATATTAAGATGTGTGTTTAATGTTTCGTTTTAAATAAAGTGGCCAAAACAGCATAACCACCTCTTAATGGCATTAATGGCTTAATGGCAGTGGTGTGTATTGGATTGTACAGATAAAGTGGCCAGTGAGTGGGTATTTAAATACAACACAACACCCAAAACTTTTCTGCGCCACTCCCTGTGCTATTAAATTTTTATTACTATTTCTTCCTTATTATGATTGGATATATTGTTGGTGATGCCAGAAAAAAGAAATTCTATTGTTGGGATAATAACAACGGGTCAAAAGAAATAAAGTCCTGTTGTAGCTGTCCAAAAACAGACAGAACACTAGAACGGTTCTAAGTTTGGGAATTTTAAGTAAAAGTTGAAATACAAACTAGTAAACCCATCACAAAATACTTTAAAGCACAAGCCCTCAATGCCATTTAATTGTACTTGCGGACAAAATATTGTAATTACACTACATAACATTTTAAAGGTAAAATCTGTAATATCAAAGCTAAAACTACTAGTACACCCATTTTCATTATACTTTGACTGACTTCTTAAGGTGCCGTTGGTGTTCTCCCACAGTTGGAAGTGTTTAGATTTGAAATTCCCAGAAGTTAAGTAAGCTGACAAAGAACGAAGTGGGAAGAAAGAAGTGGGTTGGAAATAGTAATGTCTCTTTTCCCTGTGCTGTAGAATAAAGATGTAGTGGAATAATCTGTCTGCCCTGTTTTCCCAAGACCAAGAGAGTATCACTTTTCACAGGGTCTACAAAAACCACAACAAAGACAAGTCAAATCCATAAATCACAGGAAAGAAGAACCTTGTTGTGGCAGATTTGAAACTTTTTCAAATCCCAGGTTGGATAAAACCCAGCCCACATTCCACTGAGGGAACTGAGGATCATTATTTCAGCTTTCAGCTTTTTTACCATTTCCAGCCTGAGAAAACCGCAGATTGTGACAAATTAGTGTTCATACTGAAACAAACCACAATTATTACAAGACCATGTTGGCATGTCCTAGGTGAAGTGTTCTTTCTTACCCTGGTCTTGCACATTGGCTTTCAAAAACAAAAATCCTAAATTTGTCTGCACCTACCTCTGATGATCTTTGTCCGCTTTCTGGATCTAGACTGGATCTTTGTAAACCTCCCTGTAAAGTCACTGGGGTCAAACATGTCCAACGACAGAGAGGCAATACGCTCCAGAACGATCCTATCCTGGCCTTCGGTCTGATTGTCTGGATTCTGGTCCTGACACTGGCTTAGAGATTGGCCGTTGCAGTGGTCTGAAGCACTGCTGTCAGCCTCAAGACTGACAGCGCTTTTCACATCTTCTTGGGACATGTCTCCAGTATCAGCTCCACAAGCTACAAGAGCTCAGCTCACGCCTGCCAGTCTTGTTAAAACCTGGTCCTCCTGTGAGCTACCAAAGGGACACTACATGATGGTCCAACAGCAGAGTCAGAAGGAAAAAACACACAAATTGCCTTGTTCCAGAAAAGCAGCAAAAGATTTTAACTTCTGTTCATTTAGTCCTAAAAGTCCTCCTTATTTTTTTCATCCCCTTTCCCACAATATTTTATAATTCAGTGTGTCCTCCAAAGGTTTCTTCTCCTTATGTCGATTTCATTCAATCCACAGACAGTGAGCTCATTGCTTTGTTGTTACAGACACACAGCTGTCCTGGGAGTTCACCTCTCCTGGGTCCCTTCTCACTTTCTTTGTAGACAAAGATGTATACATACGATACTGTGGCTTACTTCGCTTGTGAGGTAATTTTATTTTCTGTAAAAGTTCAGAAGCCTTCTCCACATCTGCCAGGTTTTTGTTCTCACCTCTTCTTTTTCTGTTTCTCTGCCCGTCTTTCTCACTCCTCTGAGTCTCCCAGGCACAGCTGTGCTTCTCTGCTCTCAGGTGGTGAACAAGGAGGGATCCAATTCCAAGACCGCAGCCTGATTGGGTGGTTTGGAAAGTTTGGGTGGTTCTCTTAACTCCTCTCTTTCTTGCTGTCTTCTTTTCTATTTTTTCCTTTCTCCAGGGTTTTTCCACCTTCCTCCTACATCACCATGGACAAGAAATCCCCCCTTTTTTAGTGTCCTCTCTCACACACCTGTTTCCCTCTCCATGTTTTCTTCCTTTCCATTTCATAGTAGTAAAGCACGGCAGAATGTCATACAGCTGGATCCAGACAGCCAGCGCATGGCATGTGGGTGTGAGTAAGAGTCAAGTCTGTCTTCACTGGTCGAGGCTGTTTAGCCAGTTACAGTAACCTCGATGTGTTAATGGTGTAGGATTACTCAGGGCAGACACACCCCTTTACTGAAGGGGGAAACAAAGCCAAATACAAACAGGAAGAATACTGAGTGCAGACAGACAGAAAGTGTGTTGACAGCTAGCTGTTAGTCTTGATTAGCAGCTCCATTTCAACGTTTAATTTGAGCATTTCTGCCTCCACAGCTATCAAACAAATACTGCATAAAAACAACACCTAAATGTACAGAACTGTATACAGTGTTATAAAGTAAATAACACTGTTTCCTAAAATCTAGATCCAATCCTGAACAGGAACCAATCCTTATCTACAAAAACAAATCAAAACAAAAATGTTTTGGTCTAGCCCTAATTACATGTAATCCTGCCATGCTGGCAAAATCAGGCTATGCTCAGTCACTGCCACTCCTTCACCATTTTAAAAACAATTTTGCTATTATGAAAAAAAAACTGCTCAACACAAATGTTACAAAAGTCTGCCCTGTTCTGCCCTTTACGCACAAAATAGACATGAAAGTAGCATAAATTCTTCAAGGTAAATGCTCAATTGGTTTTTCTTGTATGTTAGTGTATCTATCTCTGCGGTGTCTCTCATGACATACCTATTATACCCTAAGGTAACTTCCTGCTGTTTATGCAGCTATTGTCATGACATAAGCTCTAGTGTGTGTTTCACCCATGAGCTCAAATACAGAGGTGAAAGCAAACAAACAAAAAAACCTTTCACATGTTCATCACGAACATAAATAAACATGAGGAATGACATGACAGTATGTTTGTACTGTGGCCTTAATGCCAGGTGACAAGGTAAAAGAATGTTCTCACAATTTTTCTTTACTCACTGTAAAACTGTAAGAGCACTTTTTGTTTAAAATCTTCTTACCTTAAATTAAATCCTGAATCTTGAATCGCTCAACAGTGCACATTGGCACTAAGTCTTTTGTAGAGACAGCATGCTTACTCTCTGGGGTTGTTCTATGATTTGTCATGGCTACTGAACATCACAGAAAAATACGCTATAAGGGGAACTTTGTCAAATTTACATGTAATAGCCTGCTTGTGAGGAACTACTGCATATGCGAGTCGTATAATAGTATTTTATGGTTCCAGAGGGAGTTGCTGTAAAATGATAAACTGCCTCAAGTAATGTAACTTGAGTCAGCATTACACAGGGATAAAGATTAAAATGCAAAAAAACTACCTACTAAAGTCCTGGTCACTTGACTGCTTGCCTGGTCCATAAGCCCAGACATTTTTCCG
>OMLM01010267.1:41540-58286 GCA_900302695.1 Helostoma temminkii | reverse complement strand
GCCCTAACTTAACTTGCTCACAAATCTCTTAATGTCATAGTTCAGAATTCACTGGAATATGCTTAATGTTTTTCTTAAATGCAATGTTATTATTTTATAAACTATACATATTTCTTTGGGGTTGTTTCACTGAGAGGCCACCAAGCTGCCTTGCACAACCCCAGTCTGACCTGTAAGACCCTGCGCTAGGGCAAGCCAGCATTGTTGACAAGGGGGGCAAGCTACCCGTGAGCCTACTTTTGCTCCTATTCATAAAAAACTATTAAACAACTAACAAAATGCTTAAGCGGTCATTTGTTCTCGTCTGTTTTTATTATTTTTGTCAAAGAAACCAGTAAACACAGGATTTATCAACCTGACGCCAACAAGCACAATGATGTACAGAACAAACACTGACAGCCCCTTGTACCAAATATCATACAACAAAACATATGCACATCTGCTCAGCATACTTAGGTATTATAGTCCATATGTCTATGTATTAAACGGGGCCCAACTGCTTGGTATACTTTGCAAAACGTTATACAACTATGTAACATATTGTAAACATGTCTTGATCCTCTTTCACCATTATCTGGTTGTTGATGATCGTCACTGAATTAAAGCAGGTATTAAAAGGTAGTGAAAATGAAGGCATAATGTACATATATCAGTATAAAAAGTATAAATAATTACTTGTAAAATAATATAAATAGATACATGAAACAGAGTTAACAGTCCAGATGAAGCCTGACAAGAATTGTGACAACAAAATAAAATTGATCAAATTCCTGATGTATGGATGAGTGAAATAATGACACACCTTAGTGAAATATTTTAATCCAGGCTGGTTTGTGACAAACTAGGTAAAAAATTGTGTGAAACCTGGTTTTGATTTACACCATTAAAAATTAAAAAAGGGATCCAATTTGTTTGAACTTATGCAAACAACTACAATGGCTATAATTGTTCAAGTTTTAATGCAATCCCAAATTTACCATTATTATTAGAGTGCTGGTGAAAAAATTAAGTGAACAAAAGTATTTAATACGTGGCACCTTTGGCACCAATAACCTTGAACAAGCACTTCCAGTAGCTGCAAATTAGAGGATAAAATTCTCAGGATAAAATTTAGACCGCTCTTCCTCGCTGATCTGCAATGTCTGATGTGAATGGTTCTCTGAGCTCATTTCAAAACATCTCTATTGGGTTAAAGTCTTGGAGTTTCAGCTGTAATATTGCTATGCAATGTCCTTTATGTTAAATCGTTAGAGCTTCATATTTTTCCAGAACTTTTCAACCTTAGTTTTATAAGTTTACAAAATTGTGGAGTCAATGTGACCTTTGCCAAATTTCAGGTGCGTAGTGACAATGAGAACAATTGTTGGAAACCTGCATAATAATAATAATAATAATAATTAATACTTTATTAATCCCCTTGGGAAAATTCTTTGTGGACAGGCTGCCCCTTTGAGGTGCCAATAGTACGGGGTATAGTGTCAAGTCCAGGGAAGGGACACTTCGACACGTGACTCCATGTACCATGATTTGTATACACACTCATGTAGTTTTTTCCATAATACTGGTACAGTATATCATTTGTTTAAAAAAACTTAACTTAATATTCCATTAATCACACCAACCAACCTGCTACTGCAAATGCACCCCTTTCTTTACAGCTTAATGTCTACATTCTGTGTAGAGATATTACAGGTCAAATCAGAAAAGCAATCAGGCCAGAAAAGCCCAACAACTGATGGAGCAGGAGAACTGACCAGAAAAAAAACACAGAGAGCAGAAGTACAGTAGTAGGGAGACAATGTAATAAATTGTCATGGATTATATGGAAAGCATAATCAATTAAATTAATCAAGGAAATGGTGTCATAGCAGAGAGAGCTAGTTAGCTAAAGCTAATTCTAGCTGACACCCTCTCTGACCTATAGGGGTACAGTACCAGTCAAAAGTATGGACACACCTTCTCCTTCTATGTGTTTTCTTTAGTTGTACTTGCTGAAGATATTACAATTATGACAACAAATACAGAATTATGTAGTCACCGAAAGTATGTTAAACAGCCCGAATATGTTTTATATTTTATTGTCCATGGCATTTTATCATCACATTCATGAGGTAGTCATCTGGAATGGTTTAAATTCACAGAGTAACTTGTCAAGGGTTAATCTGTGACATTTCTTAATCTGCTTTAGAACATATAACAAGTTGTCTTGTGCAGAGGAAGGGTGGGTACAGAGTGAATTTCTCCTACTAGTACTACAAATCAATATTATGGCAACCAACACCCATTTCACTAAAGATTCAGTCTGTCCAAATAGGAGATCTTACTTACTGCCATGTCTTTGTTAGACATAGAGAGGGTGATTCGACGGTTCTGAATATGTGGTTCCCACTGTGAAGCATGAAGATGGAGATGTAATGGTGTGGTGGTGCTTTGCTGGTGAAATTAAAGGCACTCTTAACAAGCATGGCTACCACAGCATTTTACAGCAATATGTCATCCCATCTGGTTTGTGCTTTATGGGACAATCATTTGTTTTCCAACATGACCCCAAGCACACTTCTAGGTTATGTAAGAGCTATTTTTCCAGGAAAGAGAATGATGGAGTGCTGCATCAGATAATCTGGCCTTCACAATCACCCAATTTAAATTCAGTTGAGATGGTTTGGGATGAGTTGGACCAGATAAAAGCAGTCAACAAGTACTTAAAACCTCTGTGATCTCATTCAAGAATGTTGGATAATGCTTTTTTGTTTAAACATAATTCCGTACATATTCTTTAGATGCTGTGCAATATTGAAATAATAAAAATAAAGAAAAAACACTGAAGGGGAAGCATCTGAACTTTTAACTGGTAGTGTATATACATTCTGGACAGGTTGTCAGTTTGTCACAGGACTGACATATAAAACACAGATGTTCATATTCGCACTAATGGGTAATTTATATCTTTGGGCTGTGGGAAAAAATCCACACAGGTGAGAACAGCTTCTGCAAACACAGAACTTTGCTGCTGAGAGATGACAGTGCTAGACTCTTCACCACTATGCCCCACAGATATTAAAATGATGTGGAATAAACTTGGCATTTGCATTTTTTTTTGGCAGATGAAATAAAAAAAAAAAAAAAACGAAAGCTGGATTTTACAATTTAGTTTTTTGCACATTAATTGAAAACAAATACAACCATTTATATTGTGCCAGCATTATAATTTGATTAACAAAGTTTGAGTGCTACATTTTAAGGAATGAAAGACTCATTTCTTATATTAGTTGCAAAACTGTTTATCTTAAGTCAGTTTCTTGGCTCAGTTTCTCTTCATCCTTCAGTTACTCCATGCAAAACAGTGTCTGTGTCTCCCAGACTGGTATCTGGCTTTTTGTTTCCCAGATTCCTCTCCTTATCTACTTCCATAGTCTGACCAAAGGGTCAGTAAAGTAAAAATTAACATGTGTGAGAGATTAAGTAATCTCTAGCAGTACTATAAGCACTTTTTTGCCTCAGGTGCCAGGAAGATGTTTAATAAATGCTGGTATTTGTTCTTTCAATCCATCTCCTCTTCTATGATATTCTAGTTTCCCTTATCTTATGCCATTGCATCAACTGTCTGCCAATATAAGCATGCAAGCATGAGAGCTATGTAGCTCAGTGGTAAAAAAGGGTCATCCATTAATTGTTAGATTGGTAATTTGAACCATGGCTCCTCCTGTCCTCATGTCGAAGCATCTCAGATCAAGACACTCAGCCCTAAAGTTCTCCCAGCGTGTATATGTGTGTGTGTAGGGGAAGGGGTCGGTAAACTTTGTTGGGCATAATAGTCATTTTTACATATGTAAAGCATGCCAGAGCATGACGAGGCAGCTCATTGTTAGTTCTGTTCCACTTGGAAGTCAGACTCATTGCTACTGTTACTGTCATGGAGAAACCACTTATAGGCTCTCGACCCATATTTTAAATGCCAAGAAAGTTCCTGCTTCCTTCAGGCATAGCGAGGATCTGCACCATTCAGCGATACCCGCTGAAGGTAGACTGGCTGCTGATAGCAAGGAGCTCGCGATGTGTCCATGAAGATCGTAGAGGAGGTGAGGCTTTTGCGGTCTTTTTTCAATATGTGTCTTCTCTGCCAGCGGCAAAGTAAGAGTTCCACCTGCTCTCTGAAGAAGCTGGTAGTCAAGGTGTACAGGATGGGGTTCAAGGCACTGTTTATAGGAAGGATGAATATGACTACCCAGCTGGAGATAGTGCCTAAAGGAGATCAAGAGCAAAGTTTTCAGCTTTTTTAACGTATGTACTTGTGGATGCTTTATAGGATTGACTTATTATTATTATTATTATTATTATTATTATTATTTTAATCTTTACCAGGGTAGTGTTTCTGTTCTTACCAGGTATCTCCACCTCCAACAGTGAAAGGATTTTCACCAAAAATATGGGAATCCAGCAGAGGGCATCAGAGAACACTATGAAGAAAAACCTGTTCGCCACAGCAACATCTCTGTGCAGTCTGCTCCTCAAGTCTGTGGCATTGATGCCGGTTTTATAGATGGAGTAGAACATGCTGGTGTAGGAGAAGACGATCACCAGGAATGCCACCAGGTTCAGACCTAAAGAAATGCAAAAGCTATTCACACACATACATACAGTGGTGGAAGAAGTATTCAGTTCTTTTACTTCAGTAAACATACAATGTAAAATTACTTCAAGTAAAACAGTAAAAGTACAAAAGTATTATCAGTAAAATGTACTTAAAAGGATCAAAATTTAAAGTAAATGTGAGGGAAAAAGTTAGAAATCTATATTAGATATAACATCAATAAAATGAAAGTATCCATGCATCTTGTTGCATAAACATTATTTTTGTTACATATTTTTATATTGTAGCTGGTCAATATTGAACTACATTGATTAGTTCATGCAAAGTTAGATAATTTAATCAATTAAATGTGAAATTTAACAAGAAACTATTGTCTAACAGATACTATAAAATGTATTTTTAGTTTTTCAGTTTTAGTTCCCAATGAAAAGTATAGAAATAAGGTGTAGAATACTGAAATATTCAAGTGAGGTCGACAGCAACATGTGTATAAGGCAGGAACAGTTTACAGTATCCACTTACAGTGGAAAGACTTTAACATTTTACTTTTTGAGCAGTTTCCTTATTTATAAATTTAATAAATTAGAAAATCTGAAATATCTGATTTGCATAAGCATTCAGACCTTGAATTATATAATTTGTAGAAAGTGTAATTACATCTGTACTGTAGCAGGATGTTGCCACCACCCCGATTCCCTGTACTGTAGAGATGGTATTAGCCAGATGATGAGCAGCACCCAGTGTTTGCCAGATACTGTGCTTGGAGTTCTGCCCAAAGAGTTTAATTTAGAATCTTTGTAATCAGACTTTAAAAGTCCTTCAAAATGTAAACAGGCTGTGGCATTCATCTAACCACTCTACCACTGCATGACATCCTTCAGCCATGTTTTTTTCAGCTTTTTTGTCTTTCCCAATTATTTAGGCTGCTCTGTCCCTGGGAACACTCAGAGCTTAAGAAATTGTTTTATATACTTGTTCTGATCTGTGCCTCACCACAAGTATACAGCGAGTCCCTTGGACTTCATGGCTTGGTTTTTGTCTTATGTCTTAAGTACTGTAACATGAATTGTAGAATCTTACACGGATTCTGAATTTCAGCATGTCCAATCATGGCCTTCAGTTAAATAGACTCATCTAAAAACAATGAAAGCAAACAGAATGCAACTGACCATAATTTGGACTGCAATGGCAAAGGGTCTGGATACTAAGTAAAAGAGATTTCAGTATTTTTTTAATTAACTTAACTTAATTTTAAAAACTTAGATTTTCATTTTATCGTTACAGGTTGTTGTTTGTAGATGTAGTGACAGTACTATACATGCACCTACAGACACTTTTTTACAGATACAGATTTTTAGTGACAAACAGAATAGACAGAATATGTATGTAATTTATTCATCACCAAACTTTCACAAGTCCTTAGTTAGAACAATAAGTAATTAGAATCTAGATGAATCACGCATTGTTAATGGAGCCATGGTGTTTGCAGTGTAACAGCCCAGGAAAACGTGCAATGATGTTCAGCTAGTGCAGTGACAGTAACAGTGCCATGCAATTGGAACTTAAGATGAAAATAAAGCTGCACTATATTTACTTGCACATCTTTAAATAAAAATCATGCATGTTTTTATCTGTATTTATTTGTATTGTATGAAATTTTAAATTTCCATTATTTACAGTATACTGTTTATAACTGTGGACCCAAGGATATGTCATGTGGTAAAAAACAAACAACAGCTGCCAAGGCACATATGAACTGACTGCTACAATCTATATTTTCTGTATAATAAAGTTTTGGAGAAAAATATTTACCCAGAAAAATCCCCGTGGAATATCCTTTGGCAGTAGGCTTTTCTTGCCTGTCAGAGTGCAGGGGAAAACAGACGCCATTACGTCCATAGTAGTTTCCAAACACGTCCTCGTTCATCAGGGGCACAGCAGCAATAATGAACCCCAGTAGCCAGATAGAGGCTAGAACCACCTTTCAGTGGAGCAATAACATGCGGTTAGGATTTCTGTCAGAGCACCATGATAAAACATGACAAACATTTAAGCAAACAGATGCCTCATCACATTTCTACATTTAATTTACTGCATATATTTGGTTCAGCTCAGTTGTCTCCTGTTGACTGACAAGTCGTTTCAGGTTGTACTGCCACTTGGAATCACATAACGTAGGTGGCAGAGCTTTCTAGCAGAGTGCACAGATCCTATTTCAGCCACATGGATGCAGGTTGTACAATTAAATTACTCTTAAAGAACAGCCGTTTTCTGTTTCTTGTAACACTATGATTTAATAACAAAAGTACTCGAAGGCCAATTCAATTACAGTACGCTGCAGACTTATGAGCAAAAAGATGACTATAAGACAAAAGTTCAGAATCATTTGCATCTGGATGTATTAAACAACACAGAACATAACACCTCTTTAAATCAGATCGCCCACATTGTAAGCGAGCAACAGTATTGAATTCAGCTATTCAAGCCCAAGTGCTGACACTATCTCCACTGTGCTTCACAGATGAGCTAGTATAGTTTTTATCAGGAGCAGATCCTTTCTTCTTCCACACTTCTAGGTCTCATCAATCCATAAAACTTTTTAAAAACTCAGCATTTTAGTTACTCACTTCTAAATTGCAACCTGGCTTTATGATCTTTACTGCTGATGAGGCATCTTGTGATATAGCCAATATTTCTACTTTTTCAATTAGTGATAACTTGTTGATGATGTCACTGCCTCTTATGTCTAGATGTAAATACCATGAATAAAATTCTGGTTTAGCTGCTTAATAATTTTTGAGGGAATGGTATATTCATACAGTCTTTATCATATTTATCATTTTATGGCTTGTAAGTGGTCACTAAGCTTTTCAACATAGCCCCTGAGAATGTTGAGCTGAAAGCTAAAGTGAACTGGAACAACTGATAGACTTTTGTTTACTTTTCCAAGAGTAAATATATCAGACATTAACAGCTGTGTCGATGAGAATCTTCATTAATCTTTTAATTCTTCATAAAGAATTCTTAATTAAGTGTTTTCACACACACCCTGTAAGTCAACTGTGTATTTCTAAACATAGACACCCAGTGTTGCACATTCTTCTGTTGCGTCCCCTGTATAGAATGGCACTAATATTGAAAAAGATCCAGAAAATTGATGTGAAAATACGTCATTCAGTAGACAAGTTCATTGCTCACCCCAGTCTGAAGTTTTCCTGGGCGCAGATTGCTGAAGGGGAAGACAATAACCAGGAACTTTTCCAGAGTCAGGTAAGTCAGGAGAAGTACAGAGACCTGAGGGAAAAGACTCTTTTAACTTTAAAAAGATTGCCTTGCCTTTGCAAAGGGAAGGAAATCTTTTTAAACATTTATCTGCTTTATTGTTGTCACAGATAGATTTTCAATTTGCCAGTAGCCTCAGAAAAGCCTTATAGAAAACTCTTACATTAACAGCTTTATGTTCAGCCATCCAGTTCATAGTTAATCTAAAAGCGCTGTACAGTAGTAACTGGACTTGCTTAAAGTTCTTGAAGATATTTCACTTTGAAATTGAACACTTTAAAAGGCTTCATAAGTTCTAACCAACTGGCTTGGATCATATTTACTTGTACATCTGTATATACACATCATGCACATTTTTAAAAAAATCACCATTTGGTAATATTATATTGTTGTTTTTATTGTGTTTCTCCATTCTAAGCAACTGCACAATTTTTGCTTTAAGCTATTTATGCTGAACTTTGTTTACAGTAAGCTGTGAATAATTGTGCACTGTAGGTTATCCCAGGTGTTAAAAAACAACAAAAAGCTGCCAACTTATTAGTTAAAATCTATAAGATAAGTGTCTGCGGAAAATAATTTTATTTTCAATTTACCCCCTAAAATACCTTTGGAATATCCTGTAGCAGTTGGAGTGCAAACATCACTATGTGCATAGTAGTTTCCAAACTAGGCACAGCAGTATTAATGAACCCCAGTAACCACCTTTCCACCGTTCAGTGGGAGAACATACATGCTGTTAGGATTTTGGTCAGACTATCACAGAGCTTTTATTAAAAAAGTCATTTAAACCCTTATTGACACTTTGATGGTCAGCTGTGGGTTGTTAATCAAAAGCGAAACGGCTCTTCTTCCTGTCGTTTGGTGTTTTATACTTCCCTTTATTTAGTAGCTGATGTTAATAAATGCATCATTGTAAATGTCATTCAATGCAGTACCACACATGTTCCGGTACAGAGTGTGCTTAGATGGCTCACTGTCAGCTGGTGAAATAAAACTTGATTAAAACAGATTTAAAACACTGGACAAAAAAAGAAAGCAAAAGCAGGAGAAATATTATCTCTTTGGCTTTCCATAGTTGTTCCACCCAGCATTCATTTGTGTTGCTAGGGTCACAAGACAAAGTGTGAATTAATGTGAAACTGCCTCTGGAGTGATGAAAGAACTCCATTGTAAGTGTTTGATTTGTAGTGTCGTAGCCCACCTGCTCTGTTGAGAGAGAGTCATTTCAGTCTAGTGAAGATGACCTCCTTTATGTCTTTCAAAATACTGTCCAGAATGTGGACACTGTTGTCCTTCAAAGGAGTGACCCTTAATTGTTGACTGCTGAGTGTTGTCCTGAAAAGCTGGCTCTCTAGTGTTGTGTCATGCATTTGTGAAGTTGTCATTTCTCTTTATATGCCTGCAACCACAAGCCAGTTGGTAAAAACTGCTGAAGCCTTTTGGATGAGATATAAAATGTCTTCAAGCATTTCAAGCATGTCCAGTTACTGCTGAAAAACACCTTTGAGATAAAACTTCAGGTGCTTTTGTTTTAGCCATCTGGGACTAAATCATTATTATATTCATCATTATTATAGTGTCCTAAAAGCGCCTCATGGTACCTTACTTAAAAATGATGACAGTAAGTTCCACACAGAAGTTCACAGATTTTAAATCTAGAAAAAAGAATAATCAAAGTTGCTATCATTAGAAAAAAAATCTGATTTCTGCATCCCTACTCTCACCCAGGTAACACAAACACCAGCAAACAGATTTGTTGAGAAAGAATTATAAATCAAATTTAGCATGTATCAGTCCTAAACCTGTCACCTCATGTAGGCAAACAATACAGCATAAAAAGGCAAAAATGAATGATAATCAATTCTCATAGCATATAGCTAAATATTGTGCTCACAAAATTCTGAAGCAACAGTATTAGTGGGTAACATCAGATCAGTGAAGAACAGTATCAGCAGAATTTAACAGCACGTAAGTGCAACTGACAGCTTAAAAAATTAAATATTTCTTGTATATTTATTGCTGTCAGTACTGTTTATTATGATTCACAGGTTGCATTTTAGAAAGCAGATCACTATATGTCTGCGGTTTATGGTCTTTACATGTAAGTTTGTGTATGTGAGGTTGTGAGCAGGATGTTAGTCTAAGTCACCTCTGAGGAGAGCATGGCCAGGAATCCAATGGTGCGACACTCCACACTCTCCATCCACAGCAGGGCATTACGATTGTACTGCCCACGAAATTTTACATCAAACACTCCAACAAAAAACAGGTACACGCCCATGAGGCAGTCTGCACCTGAATGATAAGAGAGAGTCACATGCATGAGTCCCTTTACAGAGAAATGCTCTCTGTGAGTTTGCTGTCAGCTGCTGGCTTTTCCTGCAGCCAACATTTCTCATCAAAATACATGCAACAGAACATTTTTATACCCTCCAGCACAGGCCACTGTAATCACATGTACTGTATGACTGATGTTGAAGTGTGTGTTGGAGGAATGTAGATGAGTCACTTAGCTGATTAAAGACATGACTCCATTTTTAAAAACTTTTACACATGTTGCAACACTGAACACACGATAAAAAGTTTGAACTCTTTTTGAGTTCACATCTGAGGTTCTTCCTTTTTTGAAAAGACATATCCTGCACATAGGTGAGAAGGCAGAGCAAGGAGAGGGAGGTCTGGTGGGCGCACAAAGGAGGAAGATGAGTAAGTAGAGTAGAGGGGAAGAGTCACAGTGACAGGATTTATATAAGTACACCTGACAAAAGAGAACTGAAAAAGCGAACTGACTGGGAACACACAACTGAGACATAGTAGAGAGGAAACAAATGGTGTATGGTAATGGAGAATAGTTAAAATGTGTATATGTATTTTTTAAAAGCCTTCTTAAATACACTTCCTTCCCTGATGGAAATGTTCTGTCTTTTGAACCACTTTTCTTTTATTTATACAGTAAACACTCAGATGGTGTAAACACTGGAATAGGACTTTATTTTCTTCTTGTTCAGAATTAGTCTTGGTCTCCATTTTAAAACATAAATCTATATCAAAAAAGGAAGTTACTCATGACTATGTGTTCATGTAAATGTAATGCCTGAGGACATTTTGAATTTATTGTAAGATTACCCTGGAGTTTTATTTGATGCACACAAATAAACCTATATATACATCTGCATATATGATACATATGATACTTTTCAATATTTCATTTCACTATTATTCATATTTTTCACAAAAAACAAAAAACGTGTGCAACCATTTTTACAGGAACTAACAATTACTCATGGTGCGATAAAAATGATCTTAACAAAACAATATGATTGATCTGTGATGGGAAGAGGGCTAAGGAAGTTAAACAAGCTGCTAAAGCCACTAAGGCTGCCACCCTGTAATGTATTTATCTCTATAAAACTGTAAAAATATTGAGAAAATGAACTAGTGCTCTGAAGATCAAGTTTATTGCTCTAATCTCAAGGAGATATTAATTACAACAGTGCTGCTAAAGATGTAAAAGCAATTATTATTCCTGAAGTAATCACAGCTAAGGTCAAAAACTTTAAGGTGCCTGATGTTTTATGAGCTTTTGAACTTGTTTGACTCTAAAACAAGTTTACTTTAAAATACTATTTGCCTTGTACCCTGATAATCACACTGAAAAGTAATTGTGACTATGAAAAAATAGAGTTGAGAGTTTTGGAACCAGCTTAGCTGACAGTTTTTACATTTAAGGTCTGAATACCTATTTTTTTAAAGATCTGCCTTCCATCTTCCATTTCGAGCAAATGTTGTCCTCATAGTCACAGTTTCAAGTCCTCAAGTCTAATATTTTTGTTAGGGTAAGAGTATGGCTTTTATTTTGTGTGTCTATGGTAAGTATGAGTGCATGGTTACTCACAGCAGAGGACTTTGATGCAGGCAGCATGCAGATTGTTCTCGGCTCGTATTAGTGACCTCATACCGATGACTAAGAGGTTACCGAAGCAGGTAATGAAGGCCATGACCCAGACAGAAACCCGCAGCACTATGTTAGCCAGCAGGTCCTCAAAAGATGAGATGCCGTCTGTGTTGGGCTTACAGGACCTGACATGAGGTGCATACGAGCAGTACTGGAACTTCTTAAAGTATCTGGCAGAAAGAAAAGGAGAATGTAAAAAAATGTATTTGTGGGAAAAACAAAGGAGGAAGACAAAAACAGTGACACATTGAGGAGATAAAAATATAAACAAGGACTGTGATACTCATGTAGGATCATACATACATGTGGGACAGATTCATCATAGGCAGAAACATCTTAGTTTGAATATCTGGAATCTCTATCCCCTCCAGTGCCCTATAGAAAGCCGAGCAGGTTCCATCAACAGTAAAGCAGCAAGAAAATGTTTGTTCATTTATTTATTTAGTGTGTCTACTCACAGAGACTGAAGATGTGTCAGGTGGTTGAAATGGCTGGGGTGAATGCGGAGATGGGGATTGTAGGAGATATTTCTGCAACAAGAAACAGACCGTGACAAACTAATGTGTGACAATCAGAGTCAGATTGTCTTTGTTTTTATTAAACTAGACAACAGGTCTATGACTTCTAGATTTCAATCCTTATTAACTTTCACTGAAGAATTAAAAAAGTAATTTAATACAACACTGTAGTACAAAGTACCAGAGTACCAGAGCCACAAAACCGAGACTAATGATGATCAGTGGTATTTTCTTTTAACGCAGTAAAAATGTGAGGTTTATAACTTCTGAATTCACACTCTGCACTTTTGCACCTTACTTATCTGTCAATTGCACTTCCTACCTTGAATACTTGTTTACAGTATATTATCCCACCTGCTCTTGCTTATTTAGATAATATTTCATATTTCGTCTCTTTCCAAATCAGTTCACGTACTGTATGTCTATTTTCTTAGGTGAGAGCATTGGACTATGACAGCATTTGTCTGCACTTCATTATTATGTAGCGCATGTATCCTTATAGATAACCCAAGGCTGTTATTCAGGGTTCGTCTCAGTGTTTGGTTCGACTTCACACTAGCATTAGTCAGTTTTGGCAGAGATGAAGGACAAGCACGGGCACAAGTTGCTTTTACAAATAAGGTTTGAGTCCTTTTTGGTACTAAATACATATGTTTTTTTTTAATGCGACTTTAATGACATTCAGACCACAAACTTCGTTGCTGCACATCATCAGCACACTAAACACATTAAATTATTCTGAAGTGATTATGATGGGTTAGCTTTAATGGAAAGCCATTACACATAGGTGGGAAGGCAGAGCCAGAGTAACTAGTTCAGTGCAACTCTAATAACCTGCAAAAACTTCAGTTACAAAATACACAATATCAAATATGGGAAAAAAAACAGGTGCAGGCTGATCCTTGTAATTCTTTTGCCATTTTTCCTTTCAGTCTCAGACCTGGAAAATATTGCTCAAAAAGACTCTCATAACTGTCATACTCAATAAAATATCAGTGGTTTGGCAACAACCATGTGTGTTTCCATGTGTGTTTGTCTGTTTGTGTGTATCTGTGGAGGGAGGAATCATCATTATCTCAGCTGGGACATTATATTCTGATGTGAATTG
The DNA here is from genome assembly GCA_900302695.1 of Helostoma temminkii. Taxonomy (NCBI): domain Eukaryota; kingdom Metazoa; phylum Chordata; class Actinopteri; order Anabantiformes; family Helostomatidae; genus Helostoma; species Helostoma temminkii. The sequence goes on along the minus strand of OMLM01010267.1, from coordinate 44,832 downwards.
TGCAGCATGTCTTCTCAGCGGGGGGGATAGAAACACTGTCATGTTGTGTTAAACTTAAGCTGGTTGAAAAGTTTTGGCAAGGTTGTATAATTCATGACAGGAGAGAGAAAGAGAGCCGGTCAACAAGTTGATTAATGTTGTACTTCCCTCTTGTGAAATATTAGCACAGGCTGAGCAGACAGCAGCACAGTTTTTATCGCTGAGAATAATTCAACCATAAATAGCTAATTCAATCCACTGGTTGCTCTTCGACTGCATGAAAGAACTAAACAGCCCACACACAAACATATAATGACAGAGAGCTGGTTCAAACTTTGTGTGAACTGATTTCAGATTTAGTTTAAAGAAGAGACGTTTGCATACTTTTTTTTTTTTTGACAAAGTAGCGTAACTACTCTGCTTCGATTAATCGCTGAAAGTAATTTACTCTCCAACACCTCACACCCACCCACCATTAATAAAACAGTTTGAGGCTCTTAAAATAATAACACAATAGCATTATTCATGAGGCAGTGCTGTGACCTGCAGTCAGACATAAGGAGCTGTGTGTTGTCAGTGATTTTAGAGTGGCATCAGCACAGCAGTGGTCCAAAGGATACAACAAAGAAAACAGAGCAGCATCGTGACAAGTCTGATTTGAAGCTGGCAGTTTCATGTGTACGTAATTTCTTCCCCAAGAAGATGTAATTTTTGCCATAAGCGCTCTTTTAAATGATTTAGTTTTTGATTTTGAATAAATTCTAAACACATGTCATTACAGTACGGAGTGTAGGCTGATTTTCTTCCTATTATAAAAAAGCATTACTTACAAAAGTTTCCAAAGCATTTATAGGAGATTGAAATTTTCATGGTTGACAGCCCATTCATCCTGCCTCTGTCATTTATTTCCTGTCCGTAATATCGGTCTGAACAAAAGGCAAGAAACTAGTGCCTAGTTTTTATCATTAGCTCCATTCTGACACTCATCTCTAATGAAAAAGAAGTATATTCTAGTATACTATTAGTATATTTCTAACAAAAAATTAGCAAGTATACTTTCAGTATACTTTTTATGTATTGTCAGAGGTAACCTAAAAATGGGTCAATTTAGTCCCAAGAAGTATTAAAATAAGTATACTTGGAGTATACTTAATAAAATAAACTTTAATTATGCTACTTTTGTGTGAGGGATGGCTGCTCATACATTTCACCAGTGGATGATGAAGTGGTAGATTATTTACTGATGCAAATGATGTTATATAACATTGTAAAATTCTCCACCACGTGCGCAAATCTGGCATTAAAAAAGTTTCAAGTGATATTAAAATAACACAATTGAAATAAGCCCTTGTGAGTATTATACCTTTAGATTGATGTGTAATTATTCAACTTAACTGTTGTAGTTCAACTACTTTATAGGGTGCAAGGTTGATCTGTAACACTGCATCTTAAACACAGGTTCTGTTTGTGAAAAGTAATCATAATCAATCCCCGTGCTTGCTTGTGAGCTAACGGTTCAATGTCCTTCAGTTATTGAGATCGATATTTAACCCAGTTTAATCAGCAGGTCTTTTATTAATATGGCATAATATTTGAAATACATCAAACCAGAATCTTTGCTCTCTGTGTTATTTAACTGAATCAAATGGATTACAGTTATACATGTGCAGGTTATGTTTGTGTGGTTATGTAGCAACAGCGAGAAAAATACTGAACAGACATTTTTCATTGTTTGAGGCCTATTTTCAAATGTGTGCAGTGTGTGGGTGGAGCTACTGTACACATGTAGCCTGAGATGTAAGGAAGTGCAACCCATAAATGCAGTGGAGTAACAGTACTGTATAAAGTAGCGTAAAATGAAAATTGTATCATTGTAACTTTTGTGCTGTATGAAGAATTCACACAGCTACATGCAGATTCAGTATGAAATGTGACTCAGATCTCAAATTGTAAAAAATAGAATTGGCTTATTGTGCTCATACTTTCTTCTCTGTGTTACCTCTCAATGCTTATCAAGTATTTTTTTAGTGAACCGGGTTTTGAGTTCTGCTGAGTTCTGCACTACAATCACATCTCTAACAGCTGGGTCCATCATTAATGCTCTGACTTCCTTTCCGCTAGGAGGCATTAACAGTAAGAGAAAATCATGTTCTGTGAATCTAGCCTTACAATTCGTGCTCCCTGCAGTGTTTTACACTCTATTTCACCTTAATCCCCTCCTGTTATAGCCCTCACATAATGAAACACCCTTCTCCTCGCAATCAGTTACTCACAGTTTAAGGAGGGACTTGGAGAGGCTTTTAAAAGTGTTTTTTGGCAGCTCCCTGATCCTGTTGCTGGACAGATTCCTATGCAGGATTAAGGTGAGAAAAACAAAAGCACAGACAATGTCAAGACGATAAACAGATTCATTTTCACTCATAGTTTACTTTTTCATTTATTACCAGTCATCAACAGTACAAAACATAGATAACAGGAGGTTATTTAAACCAAAGAGCATATTCTACGGTACATACAATACAGGGTGGACATGTGACAGTAGTTGTGGTTACGTGAAAGTCATGATCTGATTTTTTACCTAAGCCTACTTTTATATAGAGATAAATATAACTAATAATTAGTCAGATGTTTACACTGTACAAGATTATTTTGTTGATTGGCTATTCTATATTCTCTACTGTCTAACTGTATATTTACAGTGTTTCTCAGTAGATTAACTTTTGCATTGTCCTTACATATTTGTATTCTTTATGCACATTTGTGTGTTTTACTGTTAATACTGAAGTTAAAATGAAATAAAAAAAATATAGTGAAAGTACCTGTCGAGTCTACTATTCACAGTGCTGAAAGATATACGGTACAAGGGGTATTGCTACATCTTGTGTATTTATTTATTGTAATTGCACTTTTGGATTGCCTTGTGCACTGCGATGCCCTGGAAGCTTTTTGTGGGATGTGATTTTTTAAATCTTGGTCTGGTGTCAAATGTCATCTTATGGAATAAAGCTGATAAAGCACTGCTTCACCATCAAAGTGTTTCTGCTACTTTGTGTTTTTATTTGTTTTCTGACTACGATTAAGACATCTGACGCAGCTGAGTTCAGCTCCCTACAGATTTGAAAACAGATATTTAACGTCTGAATAAAAATGAACAAAGCTGCTTCCCAACTTATGTTTTCTTTTAGGACATACAGAGGATGACAAGCTTCCAAGTGTCTTGATTATTCTGTGAAAAGGGTTAGGGTTAGAGCACTAAAACATAATTTTATTCATTAATTTCAAAACCATTTTATAACATGGCATACAGTCATTT
>OMLM01010267.1:23705-41037 GCA_900302695.1 Helostoma temminkii | reverse complement strand
CTCCACCATCACCAGACGTACAGTATACACGCACATTTTTATGTCCACTGAAACCTAGTGACTGATTAGACAGCATCTTATTATTTAATTCTAGTGAACTGAATGAGAAAGATGAAAGCAATTTTGCTGCTACTCACAGTTCAGCCAGTTTCCACAGAGACTGGAAGGTGTTCTCAGGGACTCTTCTGATCCTGTTGTCCATCAGTAATCTGAACAGGACAGAACAGCTGTCAAAAATCCTTTAGAGGGGTGTGATGTGTTTCAGTACCCTGTGGTGGATCCCTGGTGGGACTGGATGCAATTTCATTTGTTGCAGTACCTGAACATATGGCTACCAATTCCCACATTGCTGCTGCCGTTAACACTGACTCAATAGCCATTTTCTGCCTGAAAAATAACCTAAAACTTTCTATGAAACTTTTTAAACCATTTTTGTCCATACACTCTCTAATACCACCCACAACCAGATGATCGCTGCAACAAATAGCAGTCCTTGTACATGGATATCATAATATTGTGTTCTACTGTCGAATCATAATCTTTATTGTCTTTATGATTTGTCAGCTAGATTGACAAGATTAATGTGCAAACATGACAGTTGAGCGAAGAAGTTGAAGCTAGATTGAAGTGTTGCACATGTTGTAGAGAGAGATGACAGAAATGAGCAGAAAGGTGATTAGAGATGCTCAGTGTTCATCTGACTTTCTGTCTTTTCTGGTCTGATGAGCTTGAACACGGTGTTCATAAACGTCACAAATAATCAGGAACGACTCCAAAAAAGAAAAATTGTTCAGTTTTAAAAATGAAAAGCATACGTCATAACCACAGTGGCACAGTATGAGAGTAACACAAACCTACAGGGTAGTGTGTGTGTGTGTGACTTATCATCCAGTCAAAGGAATAAGCAGAATACATAATAAAAAGTAAAAGAAGAAATAAAGGTACAACTAATTCACGACAGATAAAACACAGCAGGGTTTTTAAATGAGGGGTATAAATGTTTCAGAATATTCTAAGTGCCTCATTCACCCTACCGAGAACAACTGTGACTTATAATAGCACAGACTGTCAAGCTACACTGACTTGTGTGGGGGAGTTGCTTAAGCAGCGCTGGATGGCGTGAAAACTACAGGGAAATTGAGATCCTTACATAATTTAATAATGCAAACACTGATGTGGTACAATGGTTGCAACCAGTACTGTGATGTAGAAACTGCATTCGCTGCTAATGTCCACCACTTGCATCATCATGGAGTTAGGAGGGCTTTGCTTCTTTTGATGTATGTGGATGCGATGGTTAATTTAAAAACATATTATTAACTTATTAAATATTATAACCTGACAACGATCTAAATCAGCTTGACGCATGTGAGTTCACGTGCCATTTTCACATAAATGTTTTGAAGTACTAATTTGGTATTAATGCTGTCACACACCTTGGAAATCAAAGAGAATTGTGTTTGAAAGTACAGGTGAAAGCTTGTGTCCTCTACTTTGTTGTGTCTGTCTGTTAAATGCTGGACGTCTACAAATGTCCTTCAGCTGAATGCAAACTCTTCTGTTTGCTCCTTGAAACACACCGATGGTTTCGAGTCCAGTCTGGATTCCTTTTCCTCTGTGTGATGACTACAATTTAGGTGTAGTTTTAGAAGGCTGCAAACTCATGATGAAGTACAGTGTTAAGAATCAGCCTCCTTTGTCCTCTAAGGAACTTGCCTCACATATATTTATTTCAAAGAAGCTTTGATTACTGTAATTCTTTTTACTGTGGACTTCAGGGAGAAAATATCTTCAGTGTGCAGCTCCAGTGGACTTTTCGGCTGCCAGTTGACCAACCTTATCTACCTGCCTTTAAAAGTGATGTACTAGTAGTTCTGTCTAGTACATCTCAGCTTAGCTCCCTCTGATGTGAACTCCACCGGCAGAGCTTCTCTGGTGAAAGGACAAAGTTCTGGCCTGTAAGTCTGATTAATTTATTTAATGTTGCTCAAAAAGCAACAAATTTTATTTTGACTCCATGTTTTAAAGTGTGCTTTAGGTATTTTATATGACATGTTCTCTATAATAGGTTAGTTATAACTATAGAGTCACTCCCCAGCCTCAGATTGATTCTTGTTGCTACAATTGTTTTATGTGTTGTTTTTTAAAAATTATATCTTACATGTTCTTGTGCCGATCTTTGGTGTGATGATTTTCTACAGTGGAGGACAGTGAAATTTGTTTTTGTATTACTTGTCAACCATTTTAAAGTCTCCTTGGAAGATCAATTTAATATTATTATGTTTTTCTATATTACTTGTTTATACACCTTAGTAAAGACCTCTAGTATGTCTGCATTTATATACAACTACATTTAGAACTATTTATTAAACATACTGCTGATAAATGTTAAGGATGTTAATAACATTCTACATCTGTTCTTACAAATGTCCCACCCTTGTTTAAAAAATTGCATCAATGAATAAATATTATATTTATTGATGCTGACGATCTATTGACGTCAGACTGTTTGAAATTCTCTTTTGTGTCTGCAGTTATTGGCCATCGACACGGCTGGTGAAGATATAGCTATCGGAGTCCTTGTTTGACCTTATTCTTTGCAGCACACCCTGTTCTATGCAATGTGCATCCTGTTCCATCACAAAGAACAGGGTGCACTGTCGTGCATTTGTTTTTGTTTATGTTTCTTAATGAAATGAATAAAAGTAGACAAATATATCTGATGTGTGTGTGTGAGAGAAAGAGGGAGGCAAACTTAACTGGAAATGAAGAGAAATGTGCTTCATTTCAAGTGTTCATATGAAATTTATAAAGTGACTTTTCTAATCTCTTAAGAGTTCAGAGTTTCACCTGAACATTATTAATTCAGTTGATAAAGACGCACAACATCATCAAGCTAATGCACAATGAAGCAGATTAAATAATATAAACTAATTATATTTGTCTCAGTATTTCTAATATTTAACAGAACAGGAACATGAAAAATTGTGTTTATACCATATACTTTAAGGTTTTGTATGTAAAGATGATACTGCATAAGTGATGGCAGTTTCATTCATAAAAACGCTCCCTAAATGGAACGGAAACATCATTTGCAAGTCTTGTTAACTGCTAGAAGTGATTGTGTTAAGTTTTACAGTCAATTACTCACAGAACCTCAAGCTTGCTGCAGGTTTTCAAGATAGAATAGTTGAGAGTTTGAATCTGGTTTCCCTCGAGATCCCTGAAAGCAGACAAGCAGAAAAATGACATGCAGTAGAGTACATAGTGTGTATAGGGTCTAGTATAGTGTGTATTTTGGTTTTCAAATGCAAATATTGCTTATATATACACTGCATTGCTGTGTGAGGCCTATTAGGTTTATTCCAAGTGAGTTTAAAAGTAGGAATAACACGGTGACAGATATTTTTTGCTATGGAATTTAAATATGTGTAGTGGTAGTGATTCAGCATAGTATCAGATACAGAAAAGCTACAGACAGCACAAGGTCATTATTAGTGTCAGACTCTCTCAGGTGCTCTTCAGTCTGCACTTGCTGTCCAAAATTGCTGGTCGAGCTGACCGAGCAGAGTGACATCAGCTAAGGACACTTCACCTCTCATGCACTCAAGAGCACCTCTTATCTGATCCTCATATCATCAACTACACAATCCCCTGTCACCTGTGTCTTCCAGTTCTCATACACTTTTATGTGTGCACACAAGACACACATCCATCTGTCTGACAAATTCTTTAGAGCACAGATATCTTCTGAGGTACAGGCAGGTGCACTGTCAGAGGAGACTTACAGCCAGTCCAAAGTAGGCATGTGCTGACAGAAGCTCGGGTGAGGAAGCTGCCGCAGCGAAGTGTCCACCATGGATCTGACAAGAGTAGAAAAAAGTTTTACTCTAAAACAGAGATTAAACTCTACACAGCAGGAGTTCCCATCCTGACAGGTGATGTGAGGACAGGTGATGAACTGTTGTAGCTTGAATACCTGGAAGCAAAGGAGCAAGCAAAAAATTAGAAAGCTTCTTCTGACGAAACAGTGACTAATCTGTTAGACAACAGGAGATTAAATGTCAGCTTGCACTGGCGTCTGATTTCATTAACTTCAAACAGGAACGCTGCAAATATAAAAAAAATTAGCCAATGTCATTTAACCTTTCTCTTGTAAAAGGCAGGAGCAAAATCACCTACCTATAGTATGTCTGCTAGAGTAATTATAACAGGGAAATTATCTGTAGAATATGCAGTATTAAGTTCATCTCAGCCAGTTTTCCAGTTTCCAATCACTGTTTGGAAGATATTGTCTGATGATTTGTCTGTGACGGATCCTACGCATACATATGTTATATGTTATACTCAACAAAACCCATATTTAATGTTTCTTGGTTTTGGCAGCTAAAAATAACTCCTACTCACACGTGTATTAAACAAACAGTAATGGATCTGACAAATAGATGTGCCATGTTGTTAATTGTAATGAATTATTTGCCCCATAATTTCCATGCCTGTGTGGGCAGAACTGGAATAAACAGATTTGTTTTCATGAAAGATAGTAAATAAATCTAAAAGTCAGAAGAAATTAAATTTATTACATAATGTTGTTCCTCTACCTGTGTTTCCACCAGTGAAACCAGGGGCTAAGTTTAGTTCCAGGGCTGTACAGTGTAAAAAGGTTCCTGGTCGGTGCTGTTCTGCTTTCTCAAGGTTCAAGAACTGTCAGGATTGAGCCTTCAGCACTGAACATAATTGGTCAAATATGCCGCAGCATGTTACACACACCCTTATTTTTACACATATTTCTGCTTGTTTCCAACCAACACTGGGGTGGAGCCGCTCTAGAAATTTCAGTAGCAATGGACCAATAATAATTTACAGGCTTTTCGCCAATGTTTTGATGTTGCAAGTACAGCGGTGAAAAAAAGAGACCCACCGTCACGCTTTTGCTACGTCACTTGGCTAATTTACTTAATCTTTCTGGGGGCTTTGGTCCTACTGTGGAAAGGAATCCCCTCAAAAGAGCTTTTACCCCAGGGAAACTTTAAAACTAGATCCTGGGAAAGAAAATTAAATTTCCAGTGGAAATGTTCCTTATTTTTGTGTGGCACAAAAGAATCTAACAAAGCACATGAGATACAGTAATATCATTATAAAATAACAATATAATTGTATTCATGTAAAGTCAAGCGTGAATGAAAACAAACTTTCACTTCAGACAAATGTGAGTGGAGTCCAGGAACAAGTGACTCTCCTCGGATTCAGAAGATGAGTAGAGACACCAAAAGAGAGACAAATTGTCATGTCTGTCAAAGAGCAGCTCTGGGAGGTACAGCCCCTCTCTAAAGGGGGACAGAGGGGACTTTTCCAGCACAAGCAAAAGAACATTTATTGTTGTGGCCATGATTGTGGCAATAAAACGCAGTGAGAATGAGTCAAAGTGGGACATTAACTGTCTTACTGACAGGAGAGATCACCAGTGTAAATATATGGGAGAGAACAATATCACAATCCTGTATTGCAAAGAACAATAACAATGGCCGACCAAAGGTGGGTGAGGCAGAGGCTGGAAGACGAAGAGGAAAGTTACAGTGACTGCAAAAGATAAACAAAGAAAAGAAGTAAAGATGGAGACAAGATGATTGTTAAATGTTCAAGTGTACACTAAAAGCTTTAAGAGTACATTGACGTAAATTCACAGCTGTCTGTTAGATATATATCTATTTACTTTCTGTTTTAATAAATTAAAATGCAATTTAAATGTGAACCATTTTGGTGAGCACCTGTTGTTTTTAAATGTGCTCTATAAACACGTTTGACTTATTGCCTTATGAAATAAAACTAAACTGCCAGGGGCCACTAACAGCTGTAATATTTGAGCATCATCATAACACTGAGACATGACTGAGCATGAAATGAGGTGTGAAATTATGTTTTAAGAATCATTAATGAGCCATATGACACAAATACAGGCTCTCGATGTTTTCTGAAAACTGTAGGAAAGTCACAAAAAGTTCCAGCAGGTTTTCCAATTTGAATTCAGACGATACACATAATGACACAAACATGTGAAGGGAACATTTCAGAATTTTGTATCATCAACATACTGGAAAAATCGTTCTAAATCAGTCAACATTAAAAAAAAGAAGAAGAAGAAAAAAGAAAACAATCCAACTCACAGGTACATGAGAGACTGCAGCCCGATGAAGGCGTCCTGGGACAAGCTGCTTAGTGGATTATGATCCAACATCCTGAGATAAAAAGACAAATTTATAAATAAGCAATAATTTGAGCAAAGTTCTATTAGTTATTCTTATTGTAAGAGTTGTTTGACATTGTGGGAAATAAAGTTAGCTGCCAAGGGTTATATTGAAATATCAATGCCAGGCTCATGTCTGAATGCTAAATATGAAGCTACAGCCGGCAGGTTTGAACTAGAAGCAGGAAAAACAGCTTGCACTGCTCTGTTCAAAGGCTTGCAGTCTTTGAACACAGCCAACACAATAACGCTTCCTTAATTTACATGTTTGATCTATAAAAATTGGATTGGCCTTTGCCTGTTTTATTTGCTCAAGAGGCAACATCAATGGACACTAGAAAGTGCCTGAAATTTCAATAAAGCCCAGAAAATGAAGCACTGAAAACACTGTATAAATGAAAGACATCATATATATGGATTTATCTTGAAAAATTCTACAGATGTTCCCAGCTGCAAAACAAGTAGACCATACTGTATTGTATTACATTTAACCAATTAAATATAAGTATTTATTATGTCACCTAGAAGAAGCTATTAGACTGACTTTCAATATTTCAATATTTGTAATTGCAACTAATTAAGTTTTTGAAATTTAGATTGAGTCAAGCTTTCAAACTAGCTACCACTGCTTCCAGTGTTTATACTTTTTACTTCCTGCTTTTAGATTTATATTTACTGATTGAAACAGATATGAAACTGGCATCTCTCACTTCTTATCTAACTCCTAGGAAAAAAAAATATGGATAATAATAAGGATATTTCAAAAAAACATCAACTTCAGTGTTGTGTCTTTAAAAATCTACTGAGCCATTTAAGTCCTGCAGAGTTAAATGCAGGACTTACACTCACACACACACTGTTGATACTGTCTGTTTACAAACTGTTAATAATGTTTACATGCTGTTTTTTGCACAAAATCATTTCAACTTGCTATTTTTTTTTTTTTTTTGCCCACAACTCCCACTATCGTTTTACGGTACATCAGATGTACATTTCAGTTACTGGTCGCTGCTGTTTTGTGTTTTGTCTTCAGATGTCTGTCTGCACTGTTTGCACTAGATGCACAGGATGCACTTTATGTGGCTAGGACAACTTAGCAGTCCTCAGCTCTATGTTCTGTCTTGTCACTGTCCTATGTAGCACCATGGTTCTGGAAAAATGTTTCACTATATACTGTGTCAGCTATATGTGGTTGGAATGACAATAAAGCTTCTTGACCTATTGTGTACTTCTAAAATAGTAGATTTCAAAAAGCATGTTGTTATTGATGTTTTTTCCTTTTTTTGTGCTATTATCTGTTGATTAATGTTGTACTTCTGGTCTGTTCCTGTACAAGATCTCAAAAACCATATTTTAGATATTTGAAGTCTAGTTTGTTTGTCGACAGATTTGGATTTTCCCTGAGGAGATGAGTGACAATTGGTTGCGCTTTTGAATGCGTCCTTTTAAAGCCCCTGATGGGCTGCAATCACAAGGTCTAGATTGCTACAGGCACAGTATAGGACTTGAAAATAATCAACTTCTTAAAGCCCTCCCCCTTAGATGATCACAAATTATTATTTTTTTCCTGGTACATTTGACTGGAATGTGATTTTGCAGAGAAAATGAAACTCAAACCACACAGCTGTCCATAATTTATGACTATTATGGGCTCAACCAAAGGCAGCTTTCCCAGATCTCCACCCTGTATCAAACCCAACTGATATTACGTGCAACAAGGGAGTTTGTTTTCAGAAGGGAGCCTAAACAACAAATTAAAATCAAAAAGGAAATTCCAGATGACCGCAAGAATACCCATGTATGGATAAAAAGACATAGTAGACTAAACACAGCATGACTATCAAAGCTATGTGCACTTGCGTATTTCAACACACAGTCACACACTTCCATCTCTGTTCATATACTACCACAGTAAGCAAGCGTAGGTACATGTGTGTGTCACTCACAGCCACTCTAACTGATGGAGATCCCTGAACACACCAGGGCTGAGAGAGGATATCAAGTTCTCACTAAGAAACCTGAAAGATTAAAGAGAGAGGTGGAGTGAATGGATAAAAATACCTACTGCTGATCCTCTGACTCCCAAAAGAATCCATACTGAACCCACAGTTTTATGTTTTAAAGCATAAAACAATTAGTAGCCTTTTCATGTAGATTTGTTATTATGTTTTATTAACATTTTAATAAAATCAATCAATCAAGTAGGAAGATGGCGTCTTCATGAACTTTAATAATTTATATCAAGTAAATAATGATTTCAGCCAACATTTAGGAATTTATACTGTATATATTAAAACTTTAAACTGTGAATTTTATCTCTAAACCAGTATTGTCTGTATCCTATTATTTCTTCATCTATTACGCATCTACATTTGACAATGAAGCAAAAAGCTCCTCATAGATATGCTGATATACGATGTGACGATAAGATAAAAGTAAATTAGAGGAAACGAAACCTAGAAAATTGCTCCAGGACAGATTAACAACATTATTGGTACTTACAACCTCTTTAAATTGTGCAGACCACTGAAGGCGTGTTTAGATATGAACTGGAGACTGTTGTTTTGCAGAAACCTACAAAAAGAGAAAAATATCATAGTTGGACAAAATGGTTGAATTGTTCTTTCATCTGACATGATACCACTCCAGTCTGTAATTGCTCTCATGCATAAAAACATCATTTATACACAGACACTCATTATTGACGCTTTATTGACTTGTACAAAATGTCAAAGTGATTCATTCCTTGTTGATACCGTATTATGATCTGTCACACAATAATTTCCTTCCCTTTTTAGACTTAATACACTCATTATTCTCCACATCACCACACAGAGAACATCTACAGGAGACAATCAGCTCCTTAGACGCAAATGATGACACACTAATAACCACCTGATTTTAATCTGTTAAGAAATGTGCAAACTAGCTTCGAGACTCATAACTTAGCATTATTACAAGTGCTGCTTTATCTTGTTCTGAACCTTGAACCGGGAGGAACTGAGACATTGTAGAGAATATATGTTGTGCATCAAAATGCTGATAAATATCATCAGGGATCAGTTCAGCCTTCCATAGATGATAACTGCAGTGACTATTACGTTTCAGCTAGCAAGACAATGAGGTCAGCGAAATAGCCGAATGTACTGAGTGAACAGGTTTTTCCATAAATGTATTTTTCTTCCCTGATGACACAGGCATATGCCGAGATGACAACGTCAGGATTCATTAGGCTCAAAAGCGTTTGGTTCATGGAGCATTTCACACATGCATTGGCCACCGCAGAGTCTAGACCTCAACCAAACTTTGAATCTTTGGGATGTGCTGCAGAAGACTGTTAGTAGCGGCTCAATCCCATCATCAAGAAGGAAGGTGGTGACATCAAATAGGCTTATCACTGCCACAGCCAGTGTGTGCTGTAGTCAAAGCAAAAGGCCTCCAAGAAATATGAATGTGTGGCTTTGTTTTTTGGCCAGGCAGTGTATTGTAGTTACACATATACTGTTCGTTGTCTTAAGACAACACAGCTTTATATAAAACACTGAACAGATGTTAATGTCATCTCAATATTTAGACCACATGTGTGGTTCAAATTTACCACTCACCTCTGCTACACCCGCTAGACATAAAACTCTGTTCCTCAACACAGCACAGCTGGGACACACTTTGCCTGAGTGTGTGTGTTGCGAATGTAATTACAAGCTTGTAAATCAGTCTGATCTGTTTCACTTCGCCTCTCTCCATAAATGCTTTTTCCTTGCGGCATTACAGTGATTTCTGGATGTTCTAAGGAATGAATCTGCTGCACACGAGTAACATTCATTCATGCTGACCCTAGTGGCATCCTAATCACTTCACCAGCCTATACATTTAAACATGTAGGGGGTGAATATAGTGGGTGTTAGTCAATCATCACTCAAGGCCAACGAGTCTCAGGCCAAAAAAAAGCGGTTAATAATTATGAAAAGGAAATCATTACTGTTCCTCATTTCAGTGTTTGAAAACTGATTGTGCTGTGCTAATTTGTCTTCATGGTGAAATATTTTTTTTAGCTCCAAGTCAAAATGGGTTTGTGACAGGATGACAAATTTTGTCGGCCCTGCCAAATTGTAAGTGTGCTAAAATAATAAATAGAAGTACTGAGAGCTTAGCCATTACACCAATTACGTATGTCCCGCTGTGATGTGCATGACAAAGGAACATATATTACAATGCTGGTAGCTTGTTTTCAAGAATGCTAATACAAATTTACAAACACATCAGTTTACCATCGTTACTGTGATAATTTATTAAAAAGGCCACACCCAACTCTAACCAGACTGTACACAAAGCACTAATGGTGTTTATATGATGCTTCTGAGTATCGTTCTTGAATGACTGAGTCCATAACCGCCATGATGGTCGCAGGACATAAAAATGACAAGTGTATTTCTCTACGTATTCATTATGGTGCCTTTTATTATTTATCAGCACCAAAATAAAGGGAGTTCTTGTACTATTTTTTTATGTATTAGAAAATGCTAATAATATAATATTATTAAGCTTAGTTCTCCACCAGCACTAATCCACACAGTGTTACAAACATCTACACTTAACTGACACTATCCAGAGTATTAATTATATAATATAACTTAACAGACATTATAAGGTATTATAGCAGTTTTATACTAATAAATTATGTCATGCTATTACAACAACAATCAACTTAACACACTGTATTCTGAAATAATAGGACAATTAGATTCACTGATGCTCTTTTAAAATAGTTTTGTACTGTATGGGATTTCTGCTACAGTCCAGTTGAAACTCTAAATTGACCAGTTGAGTCAATTCACTATGAAAACTACTGTCAGGACTCTCACAGTCTAATGTAAGATGCCACTGATCTTTATATTAACACATTTTATGTCATTTCTTTCTTGAAATTATTTATAAATGTGAGAATTTTGATGTATCATATTTAATAGTCTATGATGTCTATGATAATTATTTAATCAAAGGATTTTAGTGTATCTAATACAACACAAATGGTATTTGTCAAACTACTACTATTGTCAAACTGCATTGTATTTTACAGAAAGTGGTTTCTGTTATCTCTTATCATTAAAATAACTGTGTGGACAAACAGACAAACTTCTGACAAAACAACAGAACAACACTTTCCAAAATGAGATGAAATCCATTCAACACTTCTCTATAAAATATTTCCAACAAAAACTGAACAACTCTGATGAAGTGAGGATGCATTGCAGGTGTGTTGTATTATACCGCAAACTAAGTGTATTTAATCTTTAAAATGACACCAGGTTGTTTAGTGCAGCCTGCAGAGAAATACTGTAACAAATCAACATACTATTCATCTAAAGAACCAAATCTGGTCTGGCAGTAAAGTTAATTGTGCCAAAATGAAATCTTATCTTGGACAAAGCATTAACACTGTCAACAACTCAGTGCTGCAAGTGTCCACGGGGAGACAGATGAACAGACATGATTCAACGTCCTTATAATTTAAAAAAAGAGACCCATTAAACCAATTCCACCTGGATAACATTTATGCATATTTCAAAAACTATAACAATAAAGCTAAATTAAAGTATGTTGATGCGGCAGCACATAAAATACAAAGTCTTTATTTGATTTCATTGGTCTATTTGTCAAACTAGTAAATTAAAAATGTGAGCGATAAAATTTTAATAGTAATTTATTGTAAATCTAAATGAAATGACTGAAGACCAAACACATACAGTCATAAAGATGGAAAATGAATGTGTCCTAATCTGTCACAGTGTTTAAAAAACACACTGTATTGATTAAAATTTCACAATATCTTTTCATTTCAATAATGCAAATTCAGGATGAAAATTGGCACGTTTGCCTTTATTTACTTTACGTAGAATTAATTTCAGTAAGTTCTTTAATTTAAGTTGCTTTCAAATCTAAAATAACTTAGATTATAAACAACTTAATTACCTGCATAACTTGAAGCATGTGTTTTCTTAAGGTCTGACACTCACCAGCTTATCGAGATTTGTCTTTCTCTGATTGGATCATTTACTCAGCATCTACGTATCTGAACTCCATGGCCTTTTTTTTTTTTTTTTTACTAGGAACATCCACACAGTTTAATGCAACCCAACACAGCAGATCTCCCACAAAGTTTACATTTAGGAAGGTTATAATATTCAGTTCTGTTTAACATAACTGTAAACTAAAGCTTCAGTGAAGTCATACAGTTGATGAACGCCTCCTAGACAGTTATAGCCAAACTAAAAACGTGAATCATTCTTAAGGTGGAGTTTATGGCTGACCAGGAATTCATTAGATTCACCTAATGAAGTCACTGTTGTTCATACAATCAATGAAAGTTGTGTATACCTAACAACAACAACAATAAACTGAATAAAGCAAATGAAAACATTAATAAAACAAAAAAAAAACATTCAACATCTCATCTGATTTCTTTGCTGCCACATTTTAAATGTTAGTTTAGTTTAATTTACGAGTTGTACTGTACAGTAGATGTCCAGGATAACACCACAAAGTCCAAGATTTACTTCTTCTGTGGTCCTTTTTGTAGGAAAAACCAGCACTAATGCAGAAGCTCGGGGGCCTTGTTGGCCTCATTCTACCATCAAATTTGAATGTTGACTGTGGCAATAAGCATTAGTGAAAAAGCTGGAAGTACAAAGGTTATTTTCATAAGCCATAATTTTAAATTCTAAATCTGTGGTGGTTTAACACACTGACTTGTACTTTTATAGCTCTTTCCTGAAGACGTATCCACCAAATGCTATTCACATACTATACAGTAGGCCTACATGTGAATTTAAAGTGCTCCATCTCTATTGATCATTAGTTCTGCTTCATGGCTAAAAAACTTCTTTACATCTGTATTGTTGTTTCCTTAAATCTCATTACTGTTCACAAAATCTTCTCAACAGATTTAGTTTTAGTAACGACAGAAAAATGCGTACCGAATGTAGAAGACACGAGGAAAGGATGTGGGAGGTAGAACAAGCACAAAGTACTCACAGTCTCTGTAGAGCAGAATATTCAGAGAAAACAAAGTCAGACAATACTCGGATCTTGTTGCTCCTCAGCGACCTGTAACAGAAACCATGAAATGCAAATGTTAACACTATGAACATTTCTAAGGCACCTGGAAAGCAGATACACTCAGCTAGAAAGAACAGACTACAGGGTTGAATGGTTAACATGCAAAAATAGCTTTTAAAGAGTTTTCCACACTAATAAAATCATCATCTGTCAGAGATGGCGAAGGAAAGGCTTGATAAGGTCGTTGTGGAATTTGAAAAGGTTACTGCAACACGCACGTACAAACACACTAAATGTGCACAAGACTTTTTAAAGCAAAGGTTTCCTCTAACAACTATGACAGACCACACCATTAGTGGCAAAAAAAAAAAGCAATAGCTGTGACATGCTTATTTAACCAAACAAACACACCCACACACAAACACCATTATGGATTTGATGCACAATGCAGCACATTGGTAATAAAATCTAAAACATCTTTCATTATACGCAGCAGGGACAAAGACAGCAACAAATCCACAGCAAACAGCTACAAAGATAACAAGCAGAACAACAACATTCTTTATATCCCCATGTGCTTCAAACATCTATAAATGTGGCACTGCTCGTGTTGACACTGTTAAAAGCTGCTGTAGAAGGCATTTTCATGACAAGTCCAGGAAAAGATAAAACCAAACAAACAAATGAAGAGAACACACTAAAATAAATCTGAAAATTAAACCAGCAGCAGCACAAGCAGAGACTAAACCAAAGCCTTTTATATACAACTGTGGTTTCATGATGACACAAATTCAAATATTCAAAATAAACCAGAATGATACTGGCAGTGGAGAAGGGAAATAAAGATGTTGTGAGCTCCTATTGTAAAAACATTTATAGTTTTTACAAATCATATTTGCAAACCACACAGCTGTTGCTGGTGTCCATTTAAAAAGTAAGATCTATAACTAGTATTAGTAGAATAAAGGCCCAGGGAGAAAGGTATGTACTTAAAAAACTTTTTGAAAAAAACTTTTACTGAAGTTCAGGGTCAACTGAGGCACAAGACTCAGGGATTATTATTCATAGCTGTAAAAAGGTCATATACTTCAAAACTTTTTCATCATTATCATCAAGCAGTCTGGGTGTTTTCATATAACATGATCTAAAGGTTAGAAAGAGGCCTGCACTTATGACTCGGAATCGGTTTTATTAGCAAAAAATGCAAGCATACACAGAATATGCTTCCTAAAATGTGAGACAAGAATAGAATAAATGATAAAAAACAGACAAACAAAATGGCAGCAGCGACACTGAAAAAACAGAAATAAAAAAAAGTTATATTGACAACCGTAACTAATTATATTCAGATGCTAATGGAGAACGTAAGCTACTCACAATGAAGAATGAGGTATATGAAGTGAGTCTTCATATGGCCTTCACAATTTGCATTACTGAAAAATGATGTTCGTCACAAACCCACGACCCTGACATTAAGACTAAACTGACCATGATGCATTTAGGAAGCTAATATGAGGTGTGTATGATTCACACCAGTTTTACATACACAGTTGTCAATCACCAATAAGAACAGCACTTCACTGCACTGATCAACATGAAGAGGCAACAATTTTATAGTGCACTTCTTCAAAGTTAAGCCACTCGTGAGACAAAGGACATTAGTACAAGAGATCCCGACTTTAGTCCGTAGATAGTTACACCACTCAAGCTTTTCTTTTAAGATCAGTCCTCTCCAAGCTCAGGCTGAGATTATCCCGACAATGTCTCATCTGCTGTCAGACATGACGAGGCTTCACCAGATCCTCAGGACTACTTAACTGATCTTTATCTGTAAAGTACTGTCAGCTGTAGGTAGGGCATGGGAGGTTGGAAAACAAGCAGAGCAGTGGTTCTCGAAGACCAGGGTTTTCTGCTCAACTTAATTCTGTTGATAAACTCCTGATTTCTTGATGACCTGCATTTCTGTGACAGTGTGATTTTATTAGTACAGTAGTAGAAAGCTAATGGAGTCATCATAGTTATAATCACTCACATTGTGAGGACGCATGTGTCTGTGTCTGATCTGATCCGACCAAAGGTTTCACTTTGTGGCTACCGTTCATGATAAATGCACCATTGCAGTTTCCACATATTCTCACACTCCTCTGGCTTTAAGTGGATTTAGAGTCATATTTCAATCGACTCTAGAATTGAAAGCAAGCAATAGAGCAAGGGCATGTAGTGAATGATGTCCAGTCCTGTACTTACTGGAGGTTGAACACTGATTTCTAGCTGAGGAGGTGAAGATAGAGAAAACTGCAATATATATTATATCATAAAAAACATGACAGCTTGTCCTGATATTCATATGAGCACGCATACTTCATACAGCCACTGTAAACCGAAAGTAAAGAATTCATACCAAAAGCAATAATTTGTTAAGAAATAATGTGCATGCAGAAAGTACAAAACGAAATGCCTCAGTAAAGTAATGATTAAAGGATGTGGAGAACAGGAACATAAAGGGTCTACAGTCTAAAGGTCATTGTAATGGATGTTCAGAACTGACGTCAGGCAGCTCTGATCATTACGTTACAACCAATTTATAGCCAGTATGAGGAAATGAATGAGCCTATTAATATAATGTAGCTACCAATTAATATTAGCAATATTTAGTTTTAGAGAGTCAAACAGATAACAGAGCGATCAGAAGTGTGGGGATTCATACTGAGAGACCAAACTGAAAAGAAACAATGATTTAATTAAGAAATTAGGTAATGCAGAGAAGATGACACTGAGTTTAGTGATAAATCAATAGGATTAATAAGTCACTGGAGTGAAGTTATGTCATTCAAGGGCCTTTTCTTACTTTGCTCAAACACCAGAGACTGCTGGTGTACCAATGACTGATAATGACTGTCATAAACAGACAGCACAGAAAACATCATAACAAAACTAATGATTACTGCTGGAACAGGCTAAATTATAATACTAGACATCAAAACATGAGCATGATGATTTGAGAGATGGAAGTTTAACCCACAACAACGGTCAAAAGTTGTTACACAATATTGAATAAATTCTTAAAATTATATACAGTCCCACAAATTCTTACTTTTTAAATAAAGTTTTATCAAAAAATGATCTGTTTGTATTTGCTGTTAATAGGAATTTTAATTTAAAATAGCAGATTTTTTTAAAAGAGAAAATGTTTTTTATTTTTTGTTGTTTATTGCATTTTGTTGCATAATTATTTACTCATTACTGGAAAATACAGTTTTGTTCTTTATTGACCGTGTTGCTATGGCTGGTTACAATTATGCCAAGATATGTTCATGGACAAGGTGAGAACACAAGTAAGTGATGAGAACAAGATGAGGAAGCAAATCAATTGATTGAGTAAATCTGAAGGACTAGTTTTACATTAATGATCCCTAGAAGGATCTGCTCTGAATCTTTGCACTCCCTTCACCACTGTTGCATAGAACCTGTATACAACAATCACTGTGATAAAATAATTGTATAATAATTAGTTCTGAGTGAATGCACTGATATAAAATACAACTAAATACAAGCTGATGCTGACTGTTGAATTTAGAGATTTTTAATCAGCACAGTTGGTTTGATGTGTTAGAAATTGATGTTCTCAGTGCATCAGACACGAGAGCCAACACATTGTGGTTGTTTGATCTGACTATCTGATAAATCACATCAACATGGGATTATACTTATATGTGTGTGTGTATATATATATATATATATTTTTTTCTTTTTCTTTTTCTAATACTGCTCATTGCAGTTTTAATGACCATAAAAATCAATAACACTGTTAACAGTTAAACATGATGAAAATAAATGTATAATAATGTCAAATACTCTTTCTGAATATTCACAATTGTTGCAAAACAAGTTTCAAACACATAGAACCTACATAAAAAATGTAACACTGTTGACATACTGGCACTGCAGTCTTGACTTAAAATAATTTCAAAAAAAGTTTAAAGGTTTAAAATGATTTTTTCTCCATATAGCATTAAAATAAATATAATAGTT
>OMLM01010267.1:4054-23685 GCA_900302695.1 Helostoma temminkii | reverse complement strand
TAAATATAATAGTTGATTATTTATTAGAGTACTGGGTAATATATATTCCTGATGTTACAATAAAACATTTAGCTTGTCATTTTTTTTGAGAACTTTAACTGGCCTGATTTGTATTAAA
The DNA here is from genome assembly GCA_900302695.1 of Helostoma temminkii. Taxonomy (NCBI): domain Eukaryota; kingdom Metazoa; phylum Chordata; class Actinopteri; order Anabantiformes; family Helostomatidae; genus Helostoma; species Helostoma temminkii. The sequence goes on along the minus strand of OMLM01010267.1, from coordinate 23,567 downwards.
ATGACATTGTATCATTTTGTAAACATAGTATATGAATTATAATTTATTTATATTGTAATAGTATTTCAGTTTGCGGTAAAATAAAGTTAGTTCTGTGTAATTGTATTTATTAAATTTGACTACATCCAACTTTGTGTAAAGCTAAAAAATCTATATCTAACACAGTGAACTGAAATCTAAAAACAGCATTTTTGTGATGGGGGGTTAGAAGCTGGAACTAATCTTCTGCGTTTCCTGTTTTCATGAGAAGTGCTCTTCCAAAAAGGTTATATATATTTTATATATTATAAATTATATTATATTTGATATTTTTTAAGACATAAAAGAGACAGCTACATATTAAAGGTCCCCTCCAGTCATCCTGTATGACATCAGCACTTCAGAAATAAACTGCGTCTCATGATTTCTCCACAGTAAATCCATTTAACTGATTAAATATTTTTAAAAGTCCATAAAGCAGTTCCCACTGGAAATTTTGGAATAACACTGCTTATTTCCAAAGTTTTACTGCTCAGACCAAGATGTCTCCTACTTCTCCAGTTTTCATAGTATCTGTGCTGGAAGTTAAAAGCCTGTACGTCAGATTACTTTAAGTTGCTTATTAGATCGTTCTTGTCTGTGCACATCTTCAAGTTTTGAGCTCTTATGTCAAACTACCTGTCAAACCTGCACTGCCCTAACCAAATCACCAAAAAGCCACATTAGATTTTCAGAGGAAAAAAAACTTCAAATGTTACCTTCAAATGCGTAGTGACTACATGCAGGTATCTATACAGCGCACAGGGACTTAAAAATACTACAGTACACAATGAATCATGTTACAGAACAGAAGATTTGTTCTTTTTTCAGGCAGAGCCTCCACAAACCTCAAGGAGAAAGACAAACCTTGGGAATAAATGACTTGCTGGGTGATCTGTGACTCCTTGGCTCACACAAGTACATAATATAAAGCATCTGACATCAATTACGCCAACGACATTTCTGAGCTAGAAGTAAGTAATGAAACTCACATGACGTTAAGAGCTGTAATATAAAAATCATCCATTAAGTAAAAGTTGTTTTTTGAACATAGCAGAAAGTCATCAACATCAAATGTGGGCCACTCATAATTTAGACAAGTGACTCGTGTGACTTTTATACACAACATTATTAAATTATTATTATTCGTACTTATACATTGACGAATGAAGAGCATTTAATTGTTGTATTTGGAGCCAATTTGAAAAATTACATTTACAGAACACAATTCTTGGTTGAGGAGAAAAACAACAGTGGACAAACTGGGAACACTGATGTAAAGTACATATAAATTAAATTTAGACTTAAGTGCATTACAGTACAAGTAAATGTACCTATATTCCATTTAAAAATCTATCTCTCTATATACACACACTTGATCTAGTTTAATGCTCTGAAGAGGTCCCTGCTGATGTGGGATCTGAGGGAGGTAGAGTTTTCATAGAGACACTAACAAGTGTGACCTGTGCTTTTCTTTCTTCCCATGAGGTTGTGATTCATTCAGAAAGCCACATCCCACCCACCACCACCCCCTCACTTATAAATAGTTTTCAGCAGAAAATTAAAGGCACCAACTCTCCTTAACAACAGGGGAAAATGTCCTTTTTATTCAGCTAGAGTATCACGGTCAGTGGCTGCAAATGATCTTTGTCATAAAAAATTATGGTACCCAGATACTTTTGAGCCCCTGAAAATGAAGGTACGTTGCTTAAGATGACAGTAATTGCTATGGTAAATGCTGTATTTTTGTGCATTGTGTTGGTGTATAAAGGCAAAATTATAGAAAGGGTCTTTGTCCTGGAGCTAACTCTATGTATTAGTGGCAGGCCTGTAAAAGGAGCGCAGGGTGCACACAACTAAATGGAAATTAAAGAATTAGCATCATATCCACACAAAATATTAAGCTTCAACTACATAAAGATGATCATGTACATTTGAATCTATATATCCCACATGCTTAAACACAGAGTATTATGACAGTAGAAGATATATGAAATAACCTGGAGACAGCCACAGAATTAAAAACAAAATGCAAACAAGTTAACACTAACAGCCACTAAACGTTGTGCAACTTCAATAAACTGCAGCTGTGGGTCTCTAAAAAATCTGCAAGCAGCAGGGATCTAGCATAACAACCACAGGCTAATAATCACAGAGTCTACCACGATCATCCATGACTGTGCCTCCGGTACATTAACAAATCTGGTGAGCCGGAGTTGGAAAGTATGTATGGAAAATATGGAGGGCACTGTGCCATGTCGAGCCGGGTTGGGATTATATGGGTTTGTAATGAGCAGTGTCAGTCACCAGATACACTGCTTAAAGAAAGCTAAACTTTGTCTCTGTCTCACAGTAAGTGAAAATTGAACACTATGTAGGGTTGTAATGCTTTTATTTGTATGATAATGATGGTATAGTAATTAGGTAGGAGAAGGCAAATGCTTGTTTTATTGTTGATTACTGTATGGCTGTTAATGCAGGAAAAGTGTTGGGCAGCATGACTAAGCATAATTTACCATAATGTACTGATTTGTGCAAAAAATATTTAAACGTTTAACAGGTTTTTATTATCAGTCTGTCTGCCAAAAAAAACAGTGTCTGTTCTAGCCTTAAAGCTCAGGTCAAGTCCTGACCTAAAAGATCATCTTGAGGAAATGAGGATTGTGAAGACTTCTCTCTTTCAAACTCAAAATTGGTCGTCACAAAGATAGAAGCACAAAAGCACACACGTATACACAGAGTCATTACTGTCAGAGGACACTTACAGCCAGGTAACATTTGGAGAGAGAGGAGGAACATCCTGCAGGTTGACTTCCACACACTCAACATCTGTCTGTATGCAGTCACAGCTCTCTGGATACTCCTGCAAAACTACACACAGATGCGCACACACAGACACACACAGACACACACACACACACACAATCCATACAATGTACGCCAGATCTTGGCTGGGGCTGATAAAAACAAAAAATGTGAGCATTCCACATTCTTCATCAGTGATGGTGTTTCTGTTTTCAGTTATATTCATGAAGTCATGTTAGGTTCACAGTTTTACGATGGTATAAAGGTTTTTTAAAACTAAAAAATAAATCACAGACATCTGTCTGGCATTCTGGTTTCAATATAACACTGTATATAAGGTCTATGTGTGATTAAAATACCTGTGCCTTGTTCAATATTACATACCAGGGAGACAAGCAGGCTACCATCTTTGCTGGAGGACATCCAAAACAGACACAATGTTATTATATCTTATCACCTCCACTTCTCTGTGCTTCAGAAAGAACTTGTTATTTTGTACAGTAAGTTCTGATGTAACAGGTACAAAAAGATAAGAACAGATGGACCTGTGGAGTAAGAGTCTTATCTGTTGTTGTCACAACAACCAGGCCTACCCCCACTAATTACTAAACGCTATTACATGGTGTAATGATACTCATCTGAAGTAGGAATCCTGATGTCTGAACCCACATACTAGGAGTAAACACCACCATTTGTTTTGGCCTCTTATTTTTTATTTTTTTACTCTCTTGGCAAAAATGTGTATAGTTTTAGACTGTGGTTGTGTCAAACTGTCTGAGGAGCAGAGATGAGAAAGCATAAAGGGCATCTTATAGATTTACTTGGCTTTTATCAGCAGATTACAATCATGTACGTACATGTTTTAACCATCCAAGTTTGGACTTCACTATGTTAGAATTGGGAGCACCCTAAATTACACAGTTCCCTCATTTTTTTCTTCAGTAGAGGAGCACCCATGCAGAACATCTAGCTCACCTGACTGCATCAGCATGTACTAGGTACAGCATCGTCTTCATTTAAAGTGGTAGCATGAAAATGTTTGGGTGAGATGGCAGAAGAGCGCTTGACCAGATTGTTTAAAACAAAAGCTTTTTTGGAAAGTGAGAGGATGCCTGACTCATGGAGAAGACATGTACTGGTTTGGATTTTTAAGAACAAAGGAGAAGGTCAGAGCTGCATCAAACACAGAGGCACAAAATTGATCAGCCGCACCATGACGCTATGGGAAAGAGTAGTGGAAGCTATTCTAAGAGAAGTGATCGTCAGTGAGCGAACGTATGGTTTCATGTCGAGAAAGAGCACAGCAGATGTGATCTTTGCTTTGAAAGTGTTGATGGAAATGTATGATGTGATGGCCAGAAAGAGATGCACTGTGTGTTTATGGATTTAGAGAAAGTGCATGACAAGGTGACAAGAGAGGAGCCGTGGCACTGCATGAGGAAGTCGGGAGTGGGGGGGAAGTATGTGAGATTGGTACGGGATATGTTTGAGTATAGCATGACAGCAGTAGGAATGACAGACTGGTTCAAGGTGAAGGTCAGTTTGCACCAGGGATCATCTGTCAGCCCCATCCTATTTGCAATGGTGATGGACAGTTTGATGGACGAGATCAGACAGAAGTCCCCATGGAATATGATGTTTGTGGATGACATTATGATCTGTACTGAAAGTAGGGAGTAAGCTGAAATGAGCTAGAGAGTAGGGGAATGAAAGTCAGTAGGAACAAGATGGAGTACGCGTGTAAATCAAAGAGAAGATAACGGGGTGGTGCAGTTGTGTAGTTGAGCTGTGATTGAAGGGTATCCACGAGAGTGAAATTGAAGGTTTAAAGACAGTAGTGAGCAGAGGAGTATGTGTAGAGGAGGGTTGTGGAGTATACTAGGAGAAGAATGATGAGGATGGAGCCGTCAGACAGGAGGAGGACAGGAAGGTCAGAGACAACATTCACGGATGTGGTGACATGAGAAAGGTTGGTGTGACAGAGGAAGACGCAGAGGACAGAGTGAGATGAAGATAAAAGTTATATTTGGAAAGCACCACATACCTGTTCACTTCAAACACGCTGAGACAGACCCTCGTCCATCCAAAAGTACGGACACCAAAATACAAGAAGCATAGTCCATGCAGTTCAGTGCAGGGCAGGGTGTTTAGAGCTCAACACCAGAGAGAACAAACATCCTTCACACAGGACTATGGCCCAGCACAGGAGGAGCAACACTACAATTCGCAGTGTACCTTTATCTGAAGGACAAAGGACACTCGTGCCCACACTTTGGACAGAGAAGGTAGATGGTTTGAGAGGTGAGTGAAGGAAGCCATTTATTCTTAAGTGAAAATCCTTCTGTCAGTGGAGGTCAGACACAATCTGTCTCCAGTTTTTCATGCTGCCCTTTCATCCATCCTGTAAGACTGAGAATATTTTTCATGTCTGCCAGGGAGGCCACATTTAATGACCCATTTTTGTGCTAGAAGGGGCTGTAGGAGTTGTGACACTTAAATCTTAACAGCTTTATCCTCCTCACAGTATTTCTGCTGTTCGCCTAATGAGCCTATTAAGGTGACAAATAAAAAAAAACAGCAGGAGGTGTTTGGGTGCCTGACCAACTTTACTTAGACTGAAGAAGCTACTAGGATGGCCAGTGAAGGAAGGGCATCCATTAGTAATAGCAATAGCTGTCTACATGATCTCACCTCTATGACTGAGACACATATATTCAAGAACATTGTTCATTACAGTAACTACTATATGCAAACACATACTCACAACACTCATTAAGGAAATATTGGTCCACGGGATTCACGTTCTGTAGTGTTTGACCAAATAAGTCCGCCCATCCGATGTTGTCCCCTGCAAAGCCAAACAAGGAACATTGGTTAGTCTTTTTGTCCAGCACTGATAAATTCCAGTGAAGACCACTGCTGGATGGAGTTTACTCCACTGTAAAAACAATTAGCTGGGGGGATTTGGTGAGTGGAGTACATGACAAGACAATGCTGATAAATGATCACCATGATAGGCACATTCTCTGAGTAAAAGAAATTTAAGAAGATTTCATCTTTATCTAGAATTTTTCTCCAGTACTAAAATTCACTTTAATAGCAGAATGAAAGTCGATCAATTTGTCAAATATCTAAAATGTAGCTGCTGAGAAATAAAATATTCTTGACAGTCTCACTCTGATCATACTCTGATCTCTTAAAATGGTCCACATTTTTCTCACCCCATCTGTTGGGAAGCACCTAGCTATTGAGATATGACACCAGAGTTGCAGATCTTAGGAAAGCGTGAAGCAACTAAATCTGTGATGTGAAAACAAGCCCAGGGAGTGACTGGGCTCTGAAAATAAAGTGACTGGGCTCTGAAAATAAAGTAAAACACACAGACATCCTTTTACACTGTAACTAGTTGTAGAAACACTATTATTAAATGATCATCCATCATGCAATTTTGACATGTTTTGATCTGAATTAGGAGGTGGAGGGAAGAGGGGATGTAGTTGGCAACAGGACAAACTAGACCAGTGGTTCTCAATCTCAGTCCTTTAGTACATCTGCTCTGCTTGTTTTATAACCATTTCTGTCCTACCCACCACTGATTATGTGAATCAAGTGTGTCCAGTCAATCAGAAGCTGGAAGATGCCACTTTGATTCATTTTGTCTTTCCCCACTCTACCCTCATCTGAGATGGCATCTTCCAGTTACTGACTGACTGAACACACCTGATCCAGGTAATCAGTAGTGGGTAGGACAAGGATAGTTGAAAAACAAGCAAGGGTACTTGAGGACCAGGATTGAGCACCCCTGAACTTCCCATACTGCCCAAATAAATCACTACAACCGCGCCTACCAATATTTAAGCAACTTCACAAAAAACAAGCCAGCTTCCTATAATAAGCAAGATTCAAGATTCACGGTCTCATTTAAAGTGTCAAAGTAAGAGCCAAGCTTTTGGTGTTTGTTTCTTTTTTGATGGCTAACAGCTGTTTAACAGCTGGTTTCACCTGCCAGACAAATCTTTGGTATTCTACTTATCATCATAGGTCTGGTCCTCGTCCAGCTGCTCCCACACCAGCTTGATGGGGTACAGATCTGGTAAAGGAGCTGTCCACGCTATCACAAAGAGTATTCCAGCAGCTAATTTCTCCTTAAAATAGTTCTTACACAATGGGGAAGAACGGAGTCATTGGAGTCATTGTCTTACTACAATATTAAGTTATCCTCACTCAGTCACTGCCCAGAGGTCACGGCATGCTTCTTCAGTGTGGATTAGTACAGTATCTATGCTGACTGAAGATACCTTGTACAGATCTGAGTCTCCTATGCATCCTATCTTATCTCTTAATTTATTTTGAACTTATTTCAAAGGTGTTTTAATGCCTTGAGGGGATGCATGATCAATTTAAGGCCACACTTGAATTTCTGAAAAAAAAAAGAAATTTGCAAAGCCTTCAGGTTTAACACTGACTGAGTCACAAATGGTAGCTGTGCATATTAGCCGTCCCATATTTGTTCTAAGGTCAGATTTAGTTGAATATGTTCCGATGTCACTATGCTCACACTCACAGCCATGTCTTTGCACTTTGGATGACTTTCTCAAGGTTTTGGACTGAGACCCTCGGAAATTGACTTTTAATTGAGACTGAAATGTGCTGCACAGGCGACTACAGAAGAGAGGCTGAAAACACTATTCAGTGTGGTTTCCTGACATTTCAATAAAAATGTTTTGGCCAATATGACAGCTGTCAGAGTTTTGACAGGTGCCAACAATGACAGCACTGCAGAGACTTAGTTTCACTGTAAATATAGGTGAATAACTTATTTAGTTATATTATTGTATTAAGTAGCTGGCTCCAAGTTGTCGGTGTGTCTGTACATATACATACATAGCCGTCCATGTAACTAAACTGCAGTTACTACAAGTAAGACCTTACGTTATAATGATGACTTTCACCTCACCAGTTTACTTTTTGTGCCTATAGCCTTACAAATTATCACTGACACTGAACTGCTAAATACACATCTAATGTCTACCAAATGAGTTCATGAAGATGATCTCAAATAAATTGGCTTTTAAGATTTAAATTAACCTCCAATCTGCTGTTGATTTTACACCACAGCCATAAATCTGAGCCAAGTGGAGATGTCAAATATGCTGTCAACCATGTTGTCTCTGAAAAGAAGCCAGGACATTCTGTGTGTGCACCAGTCTCAGCTTACAGTCAGTGGCTATCCAACGATACTGCGCTGAAGAGAAAGAGAAGATTTATGAATACATAAGGTGAAATGTGCCCAAAGAAGTCCAGCACTAACAGTGTCATGTTTTGACTGGTCATTAGTACCAACCACAGCTATCAGTGTGTGCTGTCATACACAGTAGCTACTGAGCTCTCTAACATGTAACATTGTGCTCTAACCTCTGACCTAACATACCCATGAATTGACACCCAAACCACAAGCTGGTACTCAGCAGTTTACAGAGTACGTACTAATATGGATTCTCGGCCAGCAGCTCTATTCATTATCAATGAGAGACACTACCTTCTGCATACAATGACAGATTCAAATGGAGCCAAGCTACACAACAGGGGAAAGTTGAGAATGGCTAGAAATTTTTAGCATATATGTGCGAACACAGTTCAGCTACAGTTGGGCGAGAAGCATCATGATCAGATTAGATCAGGGTCACCTGACATAAAGGAATTATTAACCAAAAAAAAAAAAACGGAAAAAAGTTTCTTTACGTTATGTAACTTAAAGTTAAAATGACAAAATGAAGAAATAGCTAATAAACATCTGCTGTAGGCTGATGCATCTAGTGGTGCCATATACTGTATGTCAGGAAACAACTGCCCATTTGGCACACCAATTTGGATAACACCCAACAAGCCCAGCAGCTGACAACTACTTTGTGTCGTGGTATAAATGCAAGGTGAGTGAGACAGACAAAGGTATCTTGTAGAAGAAGTTGAATTTAATCAGCAGAAAGGAGAAAATGGAGAAACACAGCAGAGCAGACACTCATGAGTGGGTCAGTTCTGATCGACCCCAAGTGGGGTGCACCAGGTGTGAATGACAGGGCACAAACTTAGGATTTGGAGACAGGATGTCTGTAAAGGTAGTAGGACAGTGTTTGTTGGGGAAAGTACCAGGTGTGAAAGGTCAGGATGTTATGATGAATTTGATTAGGTATGTGGTATGGTAAGAAATTAGAAATCTTCCCTTCACATGTAGTATTGTAAGAAATACATTTTTTTTCATCACATTTTGTATCTTCTCTCTATATATGAGCACATCAGGAACCTAGCCATCCTGCTTTGCACCTGCCTTGGCATAGCCTGCGCTGGCATGCACCACTGGGAGTTTCATCTGAATGTTAAGGCCTTTTCTTCTGTTCATTAGTCCATAATGATGCCACTGAATTGCACTAGTAAAATAATTAGACGTCCAGTTAGTTAGCAAAGTTTCCATCCTAAAAACTCCCTATGTACTTTATCTACACTTAAAACTCTATCCTTTTTCACCTGACTGTCAGGATCCACAGATTTATTTCAGCCACAACTTCTGTGAGCCAATTATCTTGATGCAGGCAATTTTTAAAAGTGTTTCCTTTTCTGCTGGTGTCAACTGTCACCTGAAGTCAGCTGGTGCCATGGCTTGTCAGCAGGAGATAGCTAATCAACTGTAAACATAGAGTTTTGTTAAAATGTTAAATATATTCTGCATGTCAGTTAAAGTCAGTTCTTTGGAAACACATCAGATTTCTGCCCAGCAGGGATTCATTGTTCAAATGTTAGAGACTCCACAGTTAAAATGGCTGCAACATTCATGCTGTATGCAGAATTCTGATCAACACATCAACAAGCCAATAATAAGACATGTCACAGCTCTGAAAATGATAGATTTCATTCTGGTGCCCACTGTTATTTGAGCATTTTTTCTCCAATCCGTGTTATTATAGCAGTGGTGCACAGTATGGCAGTAAGGACAGGCTGCCTGATAATGAAGATGGGAAATAGAAGAAGGAAGACAGCGTAGAATGAGTCTCTGGTTATTGCAAGAAGGCACAGTCACAGTCAGTCTGAGACTCCTCCTGATTTAGCTTACATGAAAAATATGCCTTCACCCTGCAAAACATAAAATGTTTTTCAAAATATGTGTTTCAGAAAACAAGAGAGATCAGCCATATTGATGTGTTGGTTAAAAGGAAAAACAAAAACATGTTTACCTCATCTTATGACTAATACAGATCATGAATATATGTGAATATCTTTACACAGTTTTAAACACTGTCATTTTAATAATAATAAAAACGGCTCATTCTCAGCGCCTGCAGCAAAATGTTTAAATGTTTGATTCAAAAGAGCAAATATCCCCTAGATAAGAATCTCACTGACTCACAATGATCCACCTTGTCTCTTGTGTCCTCTAAGCTTGCTGAGGCTGGTCAGACTGTCAATGCTCTTTTCCAATTCAGTCAGTTCACAGTTGTGAATGTGTGAGTGTGAGAGTATTTTTCCAATGGCTCAAATACTTCAGATGGCCACGGATCCTAAGAGCCTAAGGGATAATATAACTTCAGTGTAGCTGGAGGCAAAACAACAGACCAAGGTGAAAATTGAAGAAATGTGCTTGCACTCGAAAAACTTGTATGTTTCACATTAAATGTTACATAACTTTCAAAACACAGCGACATCGAAGAGGCTTTAAACAGTGTTATGACTCTGCTATAAGGTATTAACTCCTTGAATCCTGTACCAGGACTTTCTTGGAGTCCGACCATACAGTAGAGCAGAATAACCTGAGTAGTACATCTTTATAATAAACTGTCAGAATGGCATATAAGTCTACGAGCTCTCCCGGGAGGCTGGTTAATCTTACTGGCCGAAAGCGGTGCTTTGCTGTAGTCAGTGAAGGGCTCAATAGTCTACTGAGAAGCAGCCTGTTCCTCTGTGAATAGAGGGAAGCACAGTGACGCCAGCATCTCTCAGAAGTGTGTTTTTTCTGTACTTAATATATAAAGCCATGATGCACAGAGACATGATTGTGAACACCTTGCAAGACTTTAATAATTAATAATTTACAGCTCGATGTCTCCATGTTATTACTGTTTGTCTTTGTTACTTAAGGCTGTAAATAACCTTGAGTTTATGACTCTGGCTTTGACAGATTTACAGTATAATTGCAGCTGAATCCAAAACATAACGTCGGCTGGGTTAAGTAGCAGCTATTACACCTCGATGCAGGTACCAGATTTCACACATTATGCTTTTGTTTGTTGAGTTACCGCACCAGGTCATGACTGTACACGTTCATCTGTTGTTAGTGCAGTTCACTAGAAAGTTAAACAAAATCACGCTTGAAATATTAATTACATGCAGGTGACATTTTGGATGCGCAAGATAATTTGAGAACTTCCATCATCAGCTACTTGCACAGCACATAAGGAACTTTCTGAACATCTTGTGTTTTTCTCTTCCTGTGGATCACCTTGGAGTGTAATCGGGGCCACTGAAACCCTACTACATGACTGAGCTGAGAGTTGATGGACACTTATCGCACGCTTACCACAGCGCCGCTCGTCCGCTCCATTGGGACAGTCTTTGTGTCCATTACACTGCAAAACCTGAGGGAGGCACTCGCTCATGTTCCCACATGGGAACTGTCCAAGGGGGCATCTATCCTGTACATCCACACTGCTGCTCGCCACCAGACCTGAACAAGAGACAGTGGACAAAGAGTGAGATTATATAGAACAGTGTTACAGTCAGCACCACATTTCAGTTTTGTTGGCTTTAACCGGCAGAAGTGTGAGTTTCTCTAATTTGGCAAGTGCTGTATTTGGTATAATGAAAGCATATGGATTTGAGTTTAATGAATATTCTGAATATTTCTGCTCTGTTCATGTCATGATTCATAAAAATACCATCTACAGGTATACCTTTACAGATAAAACATTTTTATCCATATTGTCATTTCAACACTGCTCTACAATGTGCGCTATGTTTGTTTTGTTCTGTCAGCCTACACATAACTAAATTACTGCCTGCCATATTTTCTCAGATTAATTGCTTATCTTTGATATGTAGCAGATCCCCCATCAAAGCTGTCACAGAGTCAATTTTGGCTCAGGTACAGTAATGTCTTCTTTCAAAAACATCTTGACCTAGCTAATTAGATATTTTACTTTCTTAACTTTTACCCCACTATAACTTAGTAGTATAGTGTGTCATGCGTTTTGATACTGTATATGTAAAACGTCTAAAATAGTGGGACAAAAAAGAGTTTCACTTATCTTGGGATCTGGTTTTAATGAGGTTTCCCAAAAACCATGGAGGGTAATAATTTAGCATATTGCAGCTTGACAGCCGACATACAAAACAAGTCAAGTCTGAGACTCCTCAGATGGCATAAAGCTTATTTTGGCAGTTCTGTCATGTCTCTGGATTGTAAAATTTTACTGCCTGTCAGCTAGCACAAATGCCCAATTCATATCTGTAGGGGGCACATTCAGCATTACACCCTTCTTGTAGCCTTTGCAATGAAACCCGTTATTAGTAGACATAAAAACACTGTTTTAGGTACTGGACGTCGTTCTCAAAACATATTTATGATAAACTACAAAAAAAATTGTTGCTGACATATTGAATAGTTATCCCTATTCAATATGTCATGTAAGTATATGTAAGTACATGCATGAGTTCTACCACTGTATCAAACTAGGCTTAAATTATTTATTATTTGGCACCACAACCATATGCCATTTGATATCCGGATTTTTATGAGGGGCGTTGTTATTATGATTATATTTTTATTCATTGTATATTTATTGGTGCAATGCCTTTAGCTTTCCACTGGTCAGTTTCGCCACTGTAGTAGTCATACTCATGATACGGCTTTAATAAATCCAAACAAATGAATGGAAAATGCATGTCTAAGTGCACATGAAAAGCTTCAGTATGCAGCTGAAGGAAGAAGAAATATTTGCACATACATAAATGTAAGATCCCACAGATTCTACAGCACACAGTGATCAAAACCACTGAACACCACCTGTTCATGCCAGCAAACATCAGTTGCTTGACTGAAAATGTGACAGAGTACGTACGTATGTGTTGGTTGAGGACACTCAGTGACATAACGCATTCTTTAGCCCCTTAATCTAATCTCACTCATCATTAAATGCAAATGCTTGTTTCTGCCTCGAGTGTCTTGTGAGGACTGGCTAGATTAACAGATATGTCCCACAGTGGACTGTTCTTTGTACACCAACACACTTTATTTACTTGTATTACGACGCTGACATTTTCTCTTAAGTAAGGATGTTTTGATTCTTTGAAGCTGGTTTGAAAATGTATCTGGAGGTTTATTGTCAGAGCAACAAATTGTTAACTTTGGCCTGCAACTACAGACTTATTGACAATTGGCCTGATCATGAAAAAGAATGATGAATAATTATACACTAACATACATACATACATATTATTATGTTATGTACATATTATTATTATACAATAGACTCATTTTCAGATAGGAATGGCTTGTTTTCCTACAGATAAAATGAACTGATATATTGATAAATTGAATTATGAGTCAGAACAGATGGCATGAACTTTCACATTAAAATGTCAAGTAGACATTTGAACAATTTTACAACAATATTTGCTGGAGAAAATGAAAACGTTTGTGCGTTTGAAGCTACTGTTAAAGTGATACTAAAAGTGTCGCATTGCCGCAGCAGTTAATGATTACCACTAAAAAGTCCATTGTGTGTACACTGGGGAAAACTCACCAGCCAAGCACCAAAGACTTTCACTGGTAATACCGAAGAGTAAAAAAACTGGTTGTACAATTTAGAGCAGAATAAGAGCAGAGAAATACAAGAGAATACAAAACACACCATTAATGTTGATTAATCTATTGCCTCGGGGTAGTACATTGACATAGAACCAACATTAACAAATCAACCTCAAACTACTTTTCAAAACATCAGCTAGATGAAAATGACCATTATGTTAACCTAATATCAACATCTTAGCCTAAATATCCTAAGTCTGAGAGCTGGAGTTGCTCTTAAAATGTTCTCAGTTAAACACAGATCTAATGAGTAACACTCGGTGTTGGATCCTTGTTACAGTTATCCAGTTATGTTGGTGGTTCAACTGTGTTTAAGAAGAGGATTACATGATGAGGAGGCAGAACAAGAGCCAAGTACATTCACTTCTGGTATTTTTTTTTAAATACTGTTGTTTCTATCTTGGCACATCAAGAACTATAAATTTAGTTTAAAAAAAAAAAGGCATTCATTTGTTTTTTTTTTTCAGCACCACATGTAGTATTTCAATATGTTTGCTGCTGTGATGCCACACTTCACCATAAAAGGTTATACAACCAAGAATGAAAGGAGAAAGTGAAGTGGCTTTTGGAATTTTTCAACATTTTATCCATGTACCGGAACAGATAATTGTGTGCAAATGTTTACTGTCTGCACACTGAAGGTCACAGTATCTGTAGCTCTGTTCTGATAGATTGACCACTTTTTAAAATTTGTGTCCCTGCCCTTTCTGCATGTCCTTGTGCATAAGTATCCTATTTAAATCTTTATTTTTGCCATGATTGCATGTCCACTCTGGTGACATGACATCACTTATCATTTGTAAAATCTCTGCATCACACAATATATTTCCAAGGTTTAAAAACAATACGTACACGTGAAGAATTTCCTACAAACTGGTAGCATATGTGTTACTCTCAGTCCTACTACCATCAAAATTAAGAATAGGCTTCAGACCAGTTCATTCCCTTTGGCTTTAAAGCACATAGTTTCCTATTTACTTTAAAGACAAACTCAGACACAAGGACCAGCAGCGTCAGGCTTGGCATCTACTGCAACTGGCACTTCAGCAGAACACTCATTGGGCCATTACAGGGAAGCACTGAAGGGGGTATGTCAATCATCCTCTGAGCCACAGGCAGGCACCGGTGGAGAGTTTACTACAGGTACATTAACGAACTGCGCGCACACATACAGACAGAAAGGCCTAGTATGTTTTATGTGCAGGGCTGTTGTCAGACTGCTGCCGATGCCAAAGCAAACAGGTTAGTGGCTAATGAGATTTATGTTATTTACAATTTCACATAAAGTTGCGTTGGACACTGAACTCTGTATTGCAAATAACATTGATGTCAATGAGTCACTTGTGTAAGAATGGAATATCTGTAGTTGGATCCAACACTGTTTAAATGTTTTCTTGTTTTCTCTACACTGAGTAAACATGTAGATCTGAGACATGTCGTTGGGACACCATTTTGGAAAAAAAACAGCTGATTAGAGACAACATCAACTCAATACTGCTATATGTCTGTGGTGCTTTGAAATGGAATTTTAACTCATATTGAATTTAGCTTATGTCTTTAACCCTTATTTGGGCAGGGAACCATATTTAGTAACTTCAGTGTCATCAAGTGTCTCAACAAATGGAGTCTGCTGCTGGAATAACAAGCCAAACTACAGTAGATGGCTCTTAAATCTAGTTCTTCCAGAAGTGTTTCAGGTGCAGGGTTGCTTAAGTGTTCGAACTGGAGGGGACTGGACTTTGTTGCAAGTACTTTTATCAGAGCCTCAAGAAAAAAAAATGTTTGTAGAAACTACAATATTTGTTTACGTTTTTATGAAAAAAAGAAGAAGTATTTTTTAAATATTTTCCAGGATTTAAAGTATTTTAATTACAAATAATTCAAATAAATTTAATCACAGTGCAAATGTATGATATTATTCATAGCTTGTGTCACTTACATACACTGCTTTGCACATTAATGAGACAATTATAGCACGAGATGTTTTTTTCCTTGAGTGAGCACACATTTATTTTCTTTGTTGCCGATAAAAAAAGACAGAATATCTGTATGATTAAACTGATATGAACATCAGTTTAATGAAATAATATCATATATAGTTAAATATAGTTTAATTAGTTTAACCAGTGAGAAAAGAAATTCTAATTTTTCACTTTTATTTATGTGTACTGCTTACGCCAGAGTGAAAATCCTGCAAAACATCTATAAACCCATAAACAGGAATTAAAGTAGTCTTCTGATTTCACACTGTACTAATATCTTCTGTACTGTCAGGCTATAAAAGAAGCAGGTGCACATTATAAATATAATCAGCAATACAAGTGATGTGAATATTTATTGCATTGACTTCAGGATGCTTACTCAACACTTACTGAGCTTATTAAAGTGGACCTGAGCCTCCCCATTTTCTTGCTGATGGCCATGAATAAAACTGTGGATATAAATTGTTGTAAGTTGTAAAAGCCATAATGAAAGCTTGAGAACTGAAAGTGTTCTTGTTGCTTAATGTCATTTTCAGAACTGCACAGCACTGAGGCGAGGACGATCTGGCAGGACAGGTGCCAGACAAACAATGTTAAAAAACAGTTAAAGTTCGACAAAGCATGTCCTGTTAAAAATGAATCTGGCCACAGTGATACCAGAAAAATATATAAAAAAATCCATGTTGCCACAGCCGAGCACAGTCTGCACAGGGATTTGGCAGGGTTTATACGCTGGATGTGCGGACACTATGGGGGTTCAGAGTCTTGTCAAGGGACACTTCAGGACTTCAGCAGCTGGGTCTTGAATCACTAACCCCCCCAGGCCAAGGGACAACTGCACCTCCCACTGCACCACTACCACACCCTCTTTATGGCAAATGCAATAACTTAACTTTACAGTTAGACCATCTCTGCCAAATCATTTGCTTTAACAGGGAAAATGTTTTTTAAAAACGTAAATAACATTTTATGATTATTAACATTAAAAATATAAATGGAATTTTACACTTTAATGTGACAGATTCCAAAATAGGATCGCAACATATTTAAGATTTTATTTTACATCAAAAATGTATATTTTATATTAATATAATTTTAATAATTATTATTATTTTGTTGTCATAGATTTACAGCCCTTAGTTATTAAGGGCATCATTAAATCAGGTTTACAAAGTACACAAATATACTGAAAATATGTGGGTTGATATCTTTTGAATCTCTGAAGCTTCTGGGACCTGTAGTACCAGATGAGTGGGTAAACACATTACAATAGGAAGATTTGTGAACAAGGAACACAGCTTGTGTTCTGAGATTATTATCTGACAAAAATGGCACAGAACACTGTAATATGATATGCAAATTTATTTTGCAAACCAGAATCATGGTGTCTTGCTATAGTTACGTAAAGAAATTAGTCATCTGACCATAACCCAGTCACCACTAGGTATTTGAGCCTTACTCATCTGCTGTACGTATTTATAAATTATGAATATTTTCTTATGTTCACATATTTTTAATAATTTTTTTAAAACTCATAAATTCAAACATTTATTTGTTAGTTTCCCTAATCACTTAACATAACAGAAAACACTGTATAGCAACAGCCGTTTGTATAGCAGTTGTTCAAAAGATTTTAATATGTTCAAAAAACTTGAAAAATCTCTGACTGGTAAAATAATCTGTTTATGATATGATCTGTGATATAACAGTTTTATTCTGTAAGATCACAACTTTAAAATAACAATAAAAACATTTACTTTGTTATATATATTTAAACATATTTGTAAAGAATCATCAAAGTGACTTGTCTAAATATGGTAGAACGCTGTTATTTTACAGTCAAACAGAAAAACTGTATTTTGAGATCGACGTAATTTACAGTTTTGCTCTTTTTTTTTTTAATGATTATTGGTCATCGTTTCACAAAACAGTTGAAATCTGTAAACTAACATTATTTTTTAAAAAACACTTACAGTTACAACATTGTTAAAAAACTGCTTTTACAGTGCAGTGGCTGAATGTACAGTACGGCACAAACTCAGCTGACAGTTTAGCCACCAGGTTGTTACTGTTATTTAGTTTACTGTCAATGACACAGCAAACAAAACATCAGAAACACCCGTCAGTTAAATGCAATAAAATTCAGCCACACTAGTCCCAATAAACGGTGAATTGAAACTTGCTTTAAAGCTAATGGAAAGCTGGAGATGGGTGACAGCTACGACAAGCGACCCCTTTCACAGTGTCTTCATGTTTCCTATAAAACTATCATTAGTAGAGACTTTAAAATCAATGTTCCCTCTTTTGTGTATAAACATTCTTTTAGTCTCTGATGTACACTAATCAGTGCATTTGTGGTTTTAAGGTTGTTCTGGGAAAGATACAAGCAGGTCATGTTGGACAGACGTCGAAACCTACAGTTCATCACAGTTTGCCGTGTATGAGGCCGCTCCTCACCAGGTGCAGCCGGATCCAGAACACAAAGTCCTCTCAACTTCTGGAAATGCTGCTCTAGATAAAGCGGGTCAATGTTTTGTCACATTACACACGAGTTAACATCAAAATCAAAGACTTGGGAAAACTACATGTTCCCCTTTGATCTGTGACTTGTGTCCTTTTTTTTATCATCAGCGTTTTCCTCTGCGACTCCCTGTCATTGTTGTTACATACTCTACTAAAGAAACATGATGAGTAACTACTGTAGGAGTAACTGGTGCCTGAGAACTGAACCATCATTGTCATGGAACAGTGACCACAGTCATGTGGCATCCAGAGTATGATCAGGACATCTGACTTGAGGTGTGGTTACAGGATTTCAGCTATAAACAGAGTTTGATACTTAGTGATTAGGCATGTTATGAATGAAAACACTGGGACAGTTCACCGAGCGCAGAGGCACTGCAGAACAAAGAAACAGAACGTTGTTAGGCCAATATGAAATGTTTCTTTTATGTGAAGCGTGAAAGATCACCATCAAATGAGCTTCATAGCGTTGTCATTGTTCGTCAGTTACCATTGTTAGGTGTTTCAGGCTGGTGTCACCCTTCACAGAAGTGCACAAAAACCACAGGTATCCAGTGCTGTGTTTCAGTCTTGTCCCTTATCTGCAAAATGTTTTTCCAGCTCCTCCTTGTTAGTACCATTTATTGTTTCAGCCTTTTTTTTTGCCTCTGTGTCACAACTTTTTAGAGCCGCGTTGCTGCCATCAATTTTCTTAAAATGGTACCTTTTTTTATAATATATAGAAATAGAATAATATACATGAGCACATTATTCATCTACAGTCTTTAAAAAAATATCTATCTATCTATCTATCTATCTATCTATCTATCTATCTTCAGGCTGCAAAATGATCTATGCCCGAACACTAGCTTCTTCTACTGCCTTTATTACATCCCATTAAATATTATAGGTAACACACATGACATCAAGACATCAGTGACACATTCTTGTTTTGGTTCAGCACTCTAGCTCACTCTATTTGAAATTAAACACTGACTGTGAGGTAAAAGTTCTGACGCTCTGACAGGTTCAATAAAAGCACTCCTCTCGCAACGTAGACGTAAACACAAGTCCTCACAGGAAATGTTTTATTTCCCACCCAGTGTGAGAACAGAACCACAATAGCACGTGTCTGTGATGACATGTTAACTATTATGAATATTGTGTAACTGAGTAGACGGGTCAAAGGTCAAAACAGAATAATGGATCATGGGAATTCACACATGCTAAAGGGAAAGTGACTGAAACCAGCAGATATCTAAACAAAAAACAAAAAACAAACAAATAAAAAACTATGTCACTATCATTGTATCACCACACAATGAAAACAACAAAACAGTCCAAAAAAAAC
>OMLM01010266.1:0-11531 GCA_900302695.1 Helostoma temminkii | reverse complement strand
TAAAAATGATCTATTCTTATAACTGCTGTACATCATAATAAAAATCACATATATAGTTCTCTTTAAACTTCCTCATTCTGTGTGTTAATATTGGTATTAATAAAATAATTATTGCATCATAGCAAAACATAAAGCATTGAAACATGGCTTGCTTTACACTGTTGTAAACAAATTATTTCAGTTGCATGGACATTAGGTAAAATAAGTGATGATCACTTGTTCACCAGTGTATACTATACCAGTGTTGTGTTAATTTTCCCTGCTAGTCCAAGCACCATATGGCATCCATGATTTATAAATAACCTGTATCTGTCCTCTTTGAGCATCCATATATCCATAATATCCATATCCATATCGTCCATATACAAGAAGGGGAAATACTAATGGACACACTACATTACCTATAGTACTATAGAAAACTTAATGTGCTTACCAAATACAACACAATGCTCCATAAATACTGTAGATATGATGTGCAGTACACAGAAAACAAAGTTCATTTTCACAAACAGGAACATCTACAGCAGTTAATTTTTGCCAATGTATATCATGTTTGTGGAATTTATCCACGGTCTTTCTTCTAAAATATTTTCCCTCATCCATCTGGTGTCTTTCTCTGTAAATTGCTGATCCTGTTGATTATATGGAGGTTTGTCAGTGAACCAAGAGTCCTCCCCAAACAGGTTTTGTTTTCATCGAGAGTGCTTCTGTAAAACACTATTCATTTGTTAAAATTACAAAATCCAGATTGTTTAGAACTAGCTGCAATTTGTTTTATTTATTTATGTTTTTTTAAGTCGCTTCTCCCCACACTTACATGCAATAGTAAAATGCTATATTGGGAATGCTTAAAGATTAAAAGATATCTGTATTGAAGAAATAGGTCTGGGTCAATACTCAAGTATCTGAGTGACTCTTAGTGAATGATAAAATATGAAGCTGCTCATCCATATGCAAGACCAGCCCCTATCAGGTGACATAAGCTTGTCCTGAAAGGCTTTGCTCATATCTGCAATTTTTGTGCATGTAGAGACCAGAGTAGCCAGGCTGATGGACCCTGATCAGATGCCTCCACCTGTATATGTAGAAAAGAGGAAGCTTTGCATATAAACTGTGAACAAACATCACCTCTATAAATGGATATTCATTAAAGAACATTATTAGATAGTCTACTGATGCCAAAGATACCTTTTGGCCCTAATTGCTCGCTTGCAGTAGTGGAAACATCACTGTTTGTTTGGTTTACACAGACAGCTGGGTTAGGGTAAGTGACAAGATAAAATAAATATAGTGGAAATATAAAATAAGTACTTCCCAAAATAGTCTGTAACATCACACCATTTCTCACACTGAAGTTGAACTTCTGTTTCTTATGGGAAAGTGCTGCTGACCTTTTCGACACCCCCCCAACCCTGCACTCTATGCTGACTAGTGACTTAATATACTACATAATTTCTCCAGATGTCAAACTTTGTCAAGTTTGTAGTGTTGGTGCAAGACACCTAAAACTTGACAAAGCATTATTATGTGAATGATAATAAGTGCTGTTTTTAATGAGTAGAGAGGCAGAGTCCAGGGGGGATGGATGGGAGAACAAGAAACTGAGGGCAAGACCGAGACAAGTGACAGATATAAGAGATGGAACACAGATAGGAAGTTTTTATGCCAAGTGGTAAAGTGAAGTACTTTGACAAGAGGGAAGATTTTCAGAAACACATAATGCAAAGAGACAGGTACAGGATTCTGACTAAACCACAAAATAAGAATTTTGAGCTATGGGCAAATACATCTCATACTCACACACCTGAATTGCATTCACACACACACACACACCTCTAACACAATTTATTGTACTATATATGGATTTAATCTACAGACACACAACGTGACACAACAATGGGCAGTGTGTGTCTTATACTGTACATTTCAAAATAAAACATTGTGATACTGTATTTTGTTGGCATTTTATATGTTTAAACATCTGCTCAAAGTTGTAAATTACTAATTTAATAATTAATCTTAAATCAGTTTGTGGCCATGTGATGTTTTGCACACACTCACATACATTCTGTGTCTCGCAGACACACATGTGCAGTATATCTTAAAGCTTGTGTGGACCACAAACATAAATTTCTGATGTTTACAGCAAAAACAAACAAGTGTTTCATAATTGATGAAAACTGAATAAAAAACTCGCACTGACAAGCCAAACACAGGAAAAACAACAGTTGTCTTCATTCCCATCAGTACATTGAGTTTGACAAGCACACAAACAAGCTGTACTGCACACAAATCACATACTCAGCCACGTTCAACCACACAACTGCTTGCCATCCATAAATGACACACAGCTCTGGTTCTACATTGTTTAGCTGAGTTGCTTAGAGTGTTTCTTTTAGTTGTCACACACACAATCAGTGTCTTAGCAGACAATAGTATTAGTAGCAGTAAATTAATATGAGGTATCTGAATAACTGTTACAATGCGGTGACAAATAAAACATATACTTTTCTGCATTTTTGGAAACTGTTGCTGACGGTTCCTGATAAACTGAGCTTCCGATAATAAAGCTGACCCTGCATACTGATGAGAGACAAGACGCTGGCGGAGAAGAGAACATTGATACATTGATGATTGAGGAAAACACATGCACGCTCACATACACAGTGGTCTAAGCAGACATAGAATCATGTTTTTACATCCTCATATACACTAAATACACCTCCACTCATCTAGTTACACACATCCATGCATATGGCTTATGTTTATTAAGTTAAAAAGCAAACATTTTGTCTATTTCCTTCCTTTTGAATATTTGTGAGTACCTGCTTCTACCAAGCACATATGACATTATCAACACAGCATTAACACAAAAGTATACATATATTTTTTATCCTTTGTACTTTTACATGTGTGTGCATCTGTTTGCATTAAGTTTTGTAGAAGTTCGGAGGACAAAAAGTTAGAATATCTGCACTAAGATATATTTTTTTGGACAGATGTGGAGTGTTTTAAAATAGTATGCATGTTCAGCATTTTGCCAGAAATTTAGATTTCTAATTCTACTGATGTGCAGTGAAGTGGGAATTGGACAATGAACTATTATTGTGAGAAAAAGCAAAAACATTTCACTATGACAGGTATATAGAGAGAGCTGGCTGACAATAAGGAGAGGAGGAAGGTAGACACGTTGCCTGTGCAAAAGACAAAGTGGGAGGCCAGTAAAGCCATGAACAATGGCCTTGGATTCAAACTGGTGAGGAAGACAGCTAAGAAGGTATAACATCATACAACATACAACATGAAAGGAGAGGTGGAAAAGGTTAGGGAAAACTCATACGATAAGCTGAACACAAAGGAAGGAGACAAGGACTTGTATCAACTAGCCAGACAGAGGGGCTCATCTGGAGAGGATGTGGTGAAGGTTAGGGTGATACAGGATGCAGAAGGACATGTTTTTACAAGTGAGGAGAGAGTGTTGAGAAGGTGGGGGGAGTACTGGAGGGAGTACTTTGAGGTGCTAGAGATGAGACAGACATAATGAATCAGGAATTGAGGACTATTAGTAAGGATGATGTTAGGAAAACTATGAAGAGGACGAAGAACAGAAAGGCTATTGGCTGTTGATGTCAGTGGAGGCATGCAGGTGTTTACAAGAGATGTTAGGATGTTAAGAACAAAGGTGATGCACATAGCTGCAGCACCTACAGGGGCATAAAGTGGATCAGTCAAACCATGAAGCTATAGGAAGGAGAAGTGGATGACTGAGAGGAGAGGTGACGATCAGTGAGCAGCAGTATGGTTTCATGCCAGGCGCACCACAGGTGCGATGCTTGCTTTAAGGATGTTGATGGAGGAGTACAGAGAAGGCCAGAAGGAGATGCACTGTGTTTGTGGATTTAGAGAAAATGCACAACCGTGTGCCAAGAGAGGAGTTATGGTGCTGCATGAGGAAGCCAGGAGTCGTGAAGAAGTATGCTAGAGTGGTACAGGACATGTATGAGGACAGCGTGACAGTGGTGAAGTGTGCAGTAGAAATGAGTCTGAATGGATTATGATGTTTGCATATGACATTATGATCTGTAGTGAAAGTAAATAGCAGACTGAGATGAAATATACAGATAGAGGTGAAGGGGAATGAAGTCAGTAAGACTAAGTACATGTACCCACATGTGTACATGTACATATGAGAGAGAAAATAGTGTAGTATATATATATAGTAAGGAGTACAAGTGGAGAAGGTCGGTGACTTAAAATACTTACGGTGAACTGTTCACAGAACTGGGCACTGTGGTAAAGAAATAATGAAAAGAGTACAGGCAATGTGATGTAGTTGGAGAAGAGTGTCAGGAGTGATCTGTGATAGAGAGTGAAAGGGAAGGTCTACAATAGAGTAGTAAGACCAGCTATGTAGTATTGATTAGAGACAAAAAAACAGGAGGCAAAGCTGGAGATGGCAGAGCTGAAGATGCTGAGATTTTGTTGCAAGTGACGAGGATAGATAGGGTTAGGAAGTATATTAGAGGGACAGCTTAGTTTGGAGGCAAAGTGAATGGTCTGAGCATGTGCAGAGGAAGGCGCTGACGGACATCAGAAGAAGAGGAAGACCAAAGAGGAGGTTGATGGATGTAGTGAAGGAGGACATGTAAGAGATTGGTGTGACAGAGTAAGACTCAGATAAGCAGGGAGATGGAGATGAATGATCTGCTGTGGTGATCCCTAGAGGGAACAGCTGAAAGAAGAAGAAGACCATTTAAAATGTTTACACTTCTGGGCCGTGTCCAAAATGACTCCCTATTCACTCATTTACTACTCCCCATATAATGTTCACTAAGTAGTCCACTCAATAGGAAGCAGAAAATTAAGATTTCAGACACTCGTAATCAGCGCCATATTGCCTCATCACAGGTTTCGAGTCGTGCAAAAGTTATTTTCCTATCTTTAAAATGGAGATCAGTACATGGTGGGGTTAGTGGCAGAAAGTAAAGTACATGGCATGTACACACACAGTGGATGCTTTGCTTACAGTCAAAAGCATTTTCCAAACATGGTTTATCTGTGTGCAGCAGTACTGGGGAATGGGGTACATGGCTCTGCCAGTTTCAGTTATCAGGATTCAGCTGTCATTTAGCCCCTGTAAAGCAATGGTTCGCTTACAATGGGTGTTTTTAGAAATTCTACATTAGCATTAGCATTGCTCGAAGGGGCTATAACACATATTCATTTGTGTAATGCATTAATTCCCACAGGACTCTACCTATCAAGACTATGAGGAAATATTAGACCAGACACCATGAGCTCTAAATGGCTTGGCCTGGGATCATATTTTCTCACAATTTACAGAGGCCTGGAAACAATAAAATTTAGTATAGGACAAAAGTGGCCTTGGTACATATCTAAACAATGTAATGTAAGCTAAACATATTACTATCTCTAAATAGTTTCTAATTCTGCCCACAAACTTACAATTGAGCATTGACATTGATACAAGTTACCAACCATGTGGTGATGACATGTGATCTGGACACACACGCGTCATTTCCAGCTGGCACAAAAGCCTTGATGTAGACCTCTACACCCCCCTTACAATCCAATAATTTCTTTGAGGCCAATTCTCTGCAGGCACATTCACATGACAGAAAAATCATTCCCCTCTCACTCAGTCATACATGCACACAGCTGTATGCCATGATTGGGGTCAAGCCTCAGTTTTTTTTTTTTGAGGACAGTAGGGGTATGAGATGCAGAGATGGTCAGAGATATATTGATATATTATTTGTGTGTTTATGTGTGTGAAAGACAAAAGGGATATAAAATCTGCTCTATAAATAAATTACACCATAAACATTCACTTTAACGGCTGCTAAGACATTCAGAGCCAATATGTCATACAAAAATGTCATAAATTAACTCTTGACAAGGTAGTCTGTGAATTGAAAACTATTCCAGGTGACAACATTGTGAATCCCTTTTATTTGGAAACATTCTTGACCAACTATGGGAGAACTATGTTTCTTCAGCTGCTTGTGTGTCTAATGCAAAATAAATGTTGGATTCCACTGAATATATTCATAAAAATAAGTTCACAGTAACTTTCAAACAGCATTTATTGGCAACATCAGACAGAGAGTAGCAGATTAAGTAGCAGAGTAAAGTAAACAGTAGCAAGCCACTTAATATGTCTAACTTGATAAACAAAGTGTCACAGTTGTAGTTTTACTTTATGATAACATTTAATTGTGCGGAAAACATGAAAAAAATGTAATTATGATTTTTTTGCTTCCTGCTATGACTGAATTAGTCTAAAAGGTGAAAAGACAGGCGGGGTCAGAGAGATAGTGAGATCAGCAAGAGACAGGTAGAATGTCATACTGGTGGGGAGGGAGAGAGATAGAGAGATGGAGGCAGAGGTTTGCCACTGCTACATTAGCCTCTGTGCTTGTCTCCCTCCAGCACCATTAGCATATCATTAGAAAACATCTGAACTCACAGATGTTGGACTCTTAGCCTGGCAGGCTTGCTGAGAAGCTAACACACTAACGTGCACACACAGTCTCAGCAAGTCTAGTGCATTCTCTGGGTGAACACACAAACATACACACTGTGTGAACTCCCAGATGTTTTATGTTGGCCTATGGCAGGATCAGAGAAGAGGAGAAACGAGCTGGCACAGATATGAATAAGAGACCTGATTGAGATATGCAGAGGGAAATTACATGAACATATCCATTTAGTACATGCATATTACTAAATACTGAAATACACACTGTATATTTTAATTTGTGCAAAAATGCATATACTTTATGATGTGTAGTATGTGTAGATCTATATTTGTACTGTATGCAGAGGCAAGGACACATTAGCATCAGTGCATACTTATTAATATGGTCATATTATCAAAGCTGCTTATAGCCATCTGCCAGCCTGTGGGATCTGTCAAACAGACTGCATTTACTCTGCCTTGCCAGAACTTGGAAAGACCATTTAGACAAGGTGTGTGAAGACCATCACACAAAAGAGTAATCATTATCTGACAGGCACCCAGGGATGGTGTTTAATGGTTTTGGCAAATCGCCTGGCCAAGTCATTTTCCTGTCAACTACATTTCATCTCCATAAAGATTTGAAGAAAAAACGTGATAGTACTGTTGCCAAAACTGCAGGTTACATCTTCACAACACATAAGAGGATTCTGGGAGTCCTAGAAAGAAACAGCAAAGTATCAAGTAGTATCAAAATCTGTATAAGTAGATAAGCAGATACCAATCAGGGAAATTCTTTGTCACCAAGCATGTGGCGTCTGGGGGGAACATAATTATTTTTAAACAAAAGTTTTTGTCTGCTCTCATTTAAGACCTTTGAATCATGCGTAGATTCATAACTGTGCTTAATCCTGTTATAATGTTTTTGGTTCAAATAAGCCTCTTCATCAATGCCCAAGTGATGTTTATGAGTCTGAGAGTTTATGAACTAAAGTTGCTACTGGTGTCACAAAGTCTGTTCACCGAATCAAGGTGTGTTTCCTAGTACATTAATACACCGGTTCTCTGAAATACACTAACATACATCCAGTAATTACTCTATAGCCAGATCTTGGCAGAATATTTTCTCAACCTGACAAATCACAGGCTTTAGTTTGCATTGCATATTTTAAAAAATCCATCCTGTCTTGGAAATGGGTTAGGTCATACACAAACACTCTTCACTGGTGCTATGTGCACAAAAATGATACAAAATAGATATGTTTTCTTAAATTTAAAAGCCACCTTATGTTATTCAACCACTAATTTTAGGCACAGATACTGAAAAACACAATCCATCAGGTGAATCCACTCTACATGTGTGAGTACACTGTATGTGCATATTAATTTAATTGCATGTCAGTCTTTAAAAACAATGAACTGTGTCCTGATGACATACCTATGAGCACAACAGTGCTGGCTTCATCAGTGAATTAGCTACCTCACAGTTTTCGGCTGGTAATTTAATCTGACATTAATTCTTGCCAGAAGTCATATTGATGTGGCATGCTGCCACTCTGTCGCTGAATTAAAACCATAATACTATTTATTTACAGGTCACGGTTTATCGGCACAGTGGGCTCTAATTTGACAGTTGTTGGATAGTGGAGTCTGTAACCACAATGGGCATGCTAGTGTGCTGCAAAGTTCTTCTAAGGTTTGTGAAACTACTGAATGTGTGGGCTGTAGCTGCTGTCATAGGACAAGCTGCAATGAGTATTGGTATTTTAATGGTCAAAGGCCATCGACACTTTTAATGTAGATGCTTGTTTTCTGAAGATAAAGCTGTTATTTTACCAGGAAAATTTGGAAATTACAATGAAAAAGTACTAAACAAGTAAGACCACAGATTTTCATAACAGTGAGAAAAAACAAAAACCCCTGCCCACCATCTTCTGTTCTTTACTGTTAAAATGTTTCATACATCTTTTCAATGAAGAAATCAGCCTCAGGTCGCATGGGCAGAGCAATTGCTGCTGCATGTTATAAATGCACTGTTCACCAGCTGCCATTAACGTGCATTGATCTTCACCTTAGTTAGAGTAATGTGATGTGAGTCCTCCACTGCAACCTCACAGTCTAACACCACCAATTGATTTGTATTTGCTAATGTTCTTTTTGTCTGTTTCCAATAAGATTCAAGTTAGCTGCTGGGGTTATGGAGAAATAGAGAGAAAGAAATGAGAAAATGGGGGGTGGAGGGTATGGTAATAGGAAATACTCTTAAGGTGAATTAAGGATAAAGGAAATGCTTTTGCGTAATGCAGTAGATTTAGGAAAAAAAGGCTTTGGAGCAAAAGGAATATTAAAGATAGAGGTAAAGGAAGGATGGATACAGGGTGAGGGCTAGAGGATATTATTATTACCCTTATGTACTGCTGAAGGAAATGCAAAAGAGTTAAAACAGACAGTGAAAGTTGGGGAGTGAGGTGAAAAGGGGGGGAAAGGAGAAGAATCCTTAGATTGATGAGTCATCACATGCGGGGGAAGGAGAAAGCAAAAGAGAAGGATGGATGGATGAACAACCTGAGATGAAAGTGGAAGGGAGAAAGGTTATTCTTTCAGGCATGAGCAATGACAATCTGAGTGGATGACTGCTGGCACTGACACAACATAACAGCTAAAACACAAAATGTGATGACTTTATGCAGACAGATACATCTTATCACCTTATCAGAAGAATTATTGTAAAGGTGGCTTCCACCACAGTGTCCATTATTGTGTAATATGCATTTGAAAGTCTGTTCAAAATGATGATGCCCACAGATGCACAGAAAAAAAGTCAAATACTTACAGACTTGATGTTTGTCTATCAAGACAACAAAAACAGGAAAAAGGAACACAATTAAAGAATCTTGTCCATATACGCTAATAATAATAACAATATTAGTAATACCGATGCTCATAGTGACGTGTGTAATATTTTCACTAGATAGTTTAGTAAGTTATCATACCTATTTGCTAATTAATATATTAGTGGTGTGAATATTGGTGGGTTCATCCCAGGCGACTCCTGTAATTCTTAGGCAAAACACTGAACCTCAAATTACCCCTGATGGTTAAGCTAGTACCTTGGATGTTAGGCCTCTGGGCTGTGTGAATATATTTTAAATATTGGTGGTCTGTCCAGACCAGAAAGGGCTGCCTGGCTTTGTGCTGGGGACTTCTCTGCAACCCTTAGAGCAGGTGGTTGAGAGCAGGATGCTGCACAAACTGCTGAACTCATAGAGAACAGCTCACATCCTCTCCACAGCCTGCTGATCAAACAGTGGAGCAGTTTTACTGATCGACTTCTCCAACTCTGTGGTGACAAGGAAAGGTACAGAAAGTCATTCCTGCCAGCAGCCATCAGTCTGTGCAAGTCTCTGACAGCAGAGATCTCTTACTTACACAGAGGATTATTATTGTATTGTATTACAGTCATTATTTTGTGTCCTGTATTATTGTGTACTATGTTCTGTGTATTGTTTTGTATAGACCCTTTTACAGTTAGTAAACATTGTGACGTCTTTCAGTGCGCAGGGCATAGCTGGAGGCAAAAAAAGCTCTTCAACACATTCACTAACACTGTCTACCACATTTAGTTGGTTTGCATTTTAACAATGTCTGAATAAAATGCAATTTTATTTGAATATCATTCACTCTCTAGGACCAGAAGTGTTATTTGTAAAGGTTATGACCCAGTGTGATCAGACATCAGAAGCCTGTAACTACATCAACTACTGAAGATGTCATCTTACTGTTTTGTTGGATGTCAGTTAATGGATGTTAATGACTAATGGCTCTAACTTGAAGTTTAATCGTTTGTATCAGGTAAGGTAATTACTTTCTCTGTTGTATGCGAATATGCATCTAAAAGATTCAATTAAATTAACTTAGATGATATTACTCTTTTTGAGTGCATTTGTTAGCTAATGCATTAACATTAGCTAAAGTGAGGTAGCTGTTTACAATCTCTTATCTCTTTATGTTATTGCTCTTAGTTTTCCCGTGTTTGATTACCGTCAGGTGACCATGGCAAACTTTTAGATGTATCTATCACTACCTAGGGTTACAACAATGACGATATTTAACCTGATACGAAGTGTGCTGTAAAAAGATAAACATTTTGATGATGGCCTCAGTCCAATCCTTTCATTTGTCTTTACTTTTTACTGTCAGCAGTAGCTAGTTTGAAATTAAAGTTCCAGTTAGAACCTCTACCTCTATTCTGGCACCCAGCAACGTAACAAGATGATATTTTCACTACATAATGTAGACTGAACTGAATGTGTTTGCTGACACGGTGACGTAATTATGATGTTGGCCGCAAAGGGATGTGTTTCTGTTTCATTTGGTTGTATCATGTGTCTGGACTATGTTCTGATGCTGTCTATCTGTTTATCTGTAGCCTAGAAAAGCTCTGTCCTGCTCGACACAAGGATGGGTGGATGATGTGGAGTGATGTGCTTCTAAGTTAATTTAGTTACAGTTACAAACAGGCTAACTGGCGGATCCAAAAGCAAGAACACAACGAGTACAGAGTTCTACCAACCACTGCAATTTATTAATAATAGGAAATCAAAAGCAAAACAAACAGAGCAGACTGCAATGCAATGCAGGAACAAACAAAAGACTCTCAAAACTGACGAGGAAAACAGGGCACACTGCAAAAGGCAGGCAAACTACTGACGTAAAACCAAAAACGCAACGCAAGGCTGGAACTAACAAACTAACTACACTGAGGAGTACTTACTACGTGTGAAGAAAATGCTAGAGGTCGGGGAAAAGGTAAGTGGCAGGAACGAGGAACAAACGAGGCAGACATGTGACACACTAGCAAAGGACTAACAAAAACACATCAACTTAAATACAAGACACAGTGATTAACTAACACAAAACAGCTGCTAAAAACACACACCTGAATTCACTCCGGCCAGCCGAAACATGCCCCTGGAAGTGAGTGAAAAAACAAAACAAGGCAACCAAAATACAAAGACTTCCAGGGACACTGCCTCAGCCGGTCGGAGGG
>OMLM01010265.1:10214-22059 GCA_900302695.1 Helostoma temminkii | reverse complement strand
GCCTTGCGGCCCAAGACAAACACCGCCACGCCACCGAGCCCCCTTCGCACCGGGGACTTCTCTCTTTGCGCTTTTGACCTGTCACCTTCGGTGCTGGACTTTAAAAGTCACTGAGCAGTGTCATAAGGATCAAACACACAGCAATCAGTATTCTAAACTGCTGTCTATTGACCTGAGCTATGTGACCAATTGGTTCAAGGATATGCATTATGGCATTTGACACTTTCATTTACACACTGCCCTTTAAAAGTGACTACTGTTAGAGGTAAGAACTGAACCCACAGCCTCCAGTTTATTAAGCGTTCCTTTTACACCTTACACTACTGAGAGACTTTCACTAGTTCCTTTTAACAACGACCTTCCAATCTAACTGAACAACATAAGAACTGAACCCACAAGTAAAGTTTAGAGCCACAGCCACAAAAACACTAACCAGATTTTTAAGGTTCTAAGCTATAGGCCTACTCCTAATTCCCCTGAGTAAACACTAGGCAACAGTGGCTAGGAAAAACTCCCTATTTAAGAAAGGAAGAAACCTCCAGCAGAACCCAGGGTGGGCGGCCATCTGCCTCAACCGGTTTGGGTGAGTGGAAAGAAAGAGAGAAAAAAACAAGTTGGATGGGAGTCAATGGAAGGAAGCCAATGTAGGAGAAATATGATCTTTTTTATTTTTCTAGTCTAGAAGTAACAAATGCATAGACTTAATTCTCCCCTACATGGTCATTAATTATCTGCTGTTTCTTTTCACTTATATCCTGTAGAAACTAGCCTTAAAAGGTTAAGAGGCCTATCACAAGGCTTGAACCCACACAGTCACTGAACATCTGTTCTCCAAACCGTTAAACAATTTGGCATGTCAATTATTGAGCTAACCACTGTGTCTGCCTTAAAAAAGTCAGTGACTTAGTGAGGATCAAATAGTTGCATTGACATACCACTAGAGCTATACTTAAATACCAGAAACAACTTAATTAGTGCAATTCTTATTTTTCAGCCATGATGACGCAACTTTTCCATGTTAAACTGAATGACAGGAGATCACATATTTACTTTGGTAAACACACTTCTGCGTCTATTATTAGTTGTGCTCAGACTGAGAGCTGTCTTGTTTTGCCCTTATAAAAGTTACCTTTAAAGTTTTTGTACTGTTGTATGTGTGGCCTCTTAATTGTTTTGTCTCCCCTTTCCAAACTAAATGGAACGTGTTAAATAAAGGTTAAATTTAAAAGGATGTGTTTGTTTTAATTTCTTCAGAACAATTAAACTGAAGACGCATTTTAAGATAGAGGCAAAATGTGTTTGAAAAGTCCAGTTGTCTTTGACTTAGTGCTTGAGCTGGATATACCAAATACATTTATGAACAAGAAAAACTTTCAAAATAGATTTCCTTTTACAAACTCCTCAAGAGACAAGTGTATATAATAGGTTTAATCTGAAGTTGTAGATAAATATATAATGAGCTAAAATGCTATTTTACATTTTTGCATGACTGGTAAACAGGCAATGTATTAGAAAGCATAGATTAAGAAATTACTTTAATTAATTAGATTGTTTTGCAAATTGTGTTAAATGGAAAGTGCATGTGGGAAGGTGGTTCGTCAGAGTCTCGCTCTAACTCTTACCCAGTGTGTACCCAGTTAATTAGCAGATTATGTGTATGAAATAAAACTTAAGGCCATTTTTATTGGCATACCAGGCCTCCTCTACACTACTCTAGAGGTAACACATGACGTAACATCGTTAACAGACAAACACATGGAACTATAGAGTTTAGAGTAATACCTCTGAGATCAAATTATAGCTTCTCACCTAAAAGCAAAACCATTTCCACATGTCTCATTAGCAGGTCATCTTGTTTATGATCACTCCATAAAGTAACACCTCTAAAGCACTGAGGCACCAAGCCGGTGTGAGGTGTTAACGATGCAATGACGCAACGGTGGGATGAAAACAGGTAAACAAGCCAAACAACATTGTTTAATGTACTTGTTCAAATTGAGGAAGAGTCTCAAAAAGTTTTGAAGGTCTGTTTTCTATTTCATACAGGCCTGAAGAAAAACTATTCATTCACTCAAATCATCAGAAGCCTACAGTTTTACTTAGCTTTCTACAATCACTCTGTATATTTAACATGTGTTTTCAATAAACACATGCAAAATTGTGACTGCTTGTGATTTATCAGCTTAAATATTAAACATATGATTATTATTTATTTGTGTATATATATTCAGTGCAGATTTAGTCACATTTAATAACATTTCAAAACATTTTTATTGCAAATTGCATCTTTTTTTTTTTACAATCTTGACTTTGTTGAGTACTCAGTTTATTGTGATCATGAGGCAACCGTGGTTCAAATATGCAAGTGTTTGCTTGACTCCAAGTTCCTCCAGTTCCCGGTCACATTTAAAGTGTCCATGGATAAGACACTGAACCCAGAACCTTCTGCACTTTCAAGTTTAGGAATTAATAAAGTATCAATTATGATTTTAATAGGTTTCAAACTAAAAAACTGAAGTCTTTCTGAGGCATCCAGGTAGAGGAGGTCTGACTATATCTATAACTAGCTGACAATTGAATTCTAAATCCTATTATTTCTCATCTCTATTTTATACAATTTCTTAAAGACGTCTTATATGACTTATTCCTTGTCCTGTATGTATGTATGGTTTCTACCAACTTAAATAAATATAAGTTTGTTTAGAATGCCTCAAACATCTCTCTGTATTGGCAACCATCTGCAAAGCTGTTTTCAAACTGCTCAAGTCTTCTTAATAATCACTACCAATTCTTCTTTTGTTGTTTATTTTGAGCCTATGTCACTTATGTTAAATTAACATGAAGTAATATGTTCTAGACAATTATGTATAATTTTCTCTTATTTCAAGCATATACAATTTCGTATATTTTTAGAAATTCCTGTATTATTTCTGACCGTAGTAATTATATTGCAAATGTTATTTTATATTTATGCAGATGGTTTCCCATTCATACCATGTATTTCCTCTCTCATATGTTTCTTTTTTTATACTCTCAAAGTCTCTATTGATTAACAAATAAATATAAAATTAAAAGAAAAGTACACTATTATTTCCCCTCTGATACTTCTGAGAAATTTTATAAGAGCTTGAGTAAACAGCTTACTTACATATGCGTTAAAACAACAAGATGGCAGCCTACAAGTTGTTCTTATTACTGGGTTAACAAAACCAGTATAAAGTAGGCCTTATATGAAAGTCATATGTGCAAATATATACGGAATAAAAACAAATGTGAAAAATAAAGGAGAGAGGGAGAAAAAAAAGGCGAGGGGCTGATGAAATTGTAGATCATGATGACGACAGGGGACAGAGGTTACATCATTATTTAGGATTCTTAGAAAATGGGAGGGTGAGGAAGATAAATAAACTGTCTCATACGGAGTTTAATCACCCGTCCTCTTGCCTCCACCTCATTCCTGTTTCATCCCTCCCTGATGGACGGCGCTGGCGGCCCCCAGCTCTGTTTCCCTAACCTCAACTCTTCCTGCAGGCGACTGCTACGACCACCATCTGAGACTGCTTTACTCTACACCCTCTTCGCCTTCGTCTCTCTGCTCACTGTGGCACTCAATTCACTTGTCATCTTCTCCATCTCCCACTTCCGGCACCTCCACACTCCGACCAACATTCTGCTATTGTCTCTGGCTGTATCTGATATGTTGTTGGGGCTGCTGGTGATGCCCATCGAAAGTGTGCGCTACGTTGAGACATGCTGGCTGCTGGGAAGGTTCATGTGTGCTCTGAGTCCTTATCTTTTTTACTGTCTTATCTCTTCCTCTTTGGGCCACATGGTGCTCATATCCATAGTCCGTTATCTGACTATCTGTGATCCACTGCTACACTCCTCTAAAATCACCGTGACTAATGTTAAAATCTGTATCTGTCTCTGTTGGGCCTCTTCACTTTTCTACAATGGGTTAATTCTAATGGACCACATGGGGCACCCAGACAGATTCAGCTCGTGCCATGGAGAATGTGTAGTGGTTGTCAGCTACATCCCAGGAACTGTTGACCTCTTTGTCACGTTTGTTGCGCCCTGTACTGTCATGGCTGTGCTGTATATGAGGGTGTTTCTGGTTGCTCTTTCTCAGGTGCGTGTAATTCAGTCACAAACTGCTGCTACCAACACCAAAGCAGCCCCAGCATCACAGAGGAAGGCAGCCAGGACTCTTGGGATCCTGATAGTTGTCTATTTGATGTGTTACTGCCCTTATTACTACCCCACACTTGCAGGTGAGGACACCTCCACTAGTTTGTCCTATTTCTCTATAGTGACTTGGATCATGCTGGTAAACTCTTGTTTAAACCCTCTGATTTATGCTCTGTTCTACCCCTGGTTCAGAAAAGCTATCAAACTCATCTTCACACTCAGAGTACTGCACGCTCACTCCCGGGAGGTCATGATCATGTGAAAAGAGCTGAAAGTATGAGTAAATGCAAATGTTGGTCTCACCTCTGACCAGACTTTTCTGAAGCAGAGACAATAGCTCGAGGCAAAGTTTCTCATTTTGTCACACTTGTGTTGTAAACAGGGTTTTGTTTTGAAGGCATGCCTCATTACTGCGGGAATCACATTAAATTTGGCTTATGTGACTTCTCACTGCATACATCACTAGTCTGGAAACAATTTGTAATTGCTAACAATGCAAACATGAATATTCATGATGAACAGGATTGTTTATACATATTTCAGTCAGGTCTACTAAACTGTCATAAAAAGTGAAAATGTGTTGGATAATCTGAAGCACAAATAAGACAGAAAATCATGAATATCTTGGAATTATTATATATGCTAGTTGATAGTGATGTCGTATAATAAATGTACAGATTTTAACTACACAACATAGACTATTCAGTAGGTGCCCGTGTGTTTCTGTTGAGTCTAATGTGACTGTAGCTTTTATGCACTTTATGCACTGTTGCTGACATGCTATTTAATATTGCAGTCATTCTTTACTGCCGTCATGTTTCATTTACTTTAACGCAGTATTGCTGTCAATGTCACTTTTGTTTTGTTTCAAATTACTGTCTAAATAAACGTGTTAAGTGTTAATAAGTGTTATATCCCACCAAAACACCAAATAAAAATGTACTTGTACTGTCCATACACCTCCATACTTTATATTTAGTTTAGATTATAGGTTTTACCTCCACAGACTTACTCATTTGGCAGCTACCTATCAGGCCTGTAGCATTTTAGAAAATGGTTAATAATGTGTTACACACAAATCGTACCTACCTAAATCATACCAACTCGTGTACCTACTGAAAAACAACATCCTGAATTGTGCAAGCATTGTCTATAAAGACATGAATTCTCTATAAAGTTCCTGTCACATAGGGGGAATAACAACTTATACATTTGTTTTTTTACTTTTCTTATAAATCTGTTAAGTTGGAGAATATATATTTCTAATGGCATTTGGCACACTGCTACATGTGGTTTCAGTTTGCTGCTAGTTTAACACACACATGAGCAAGTTATGAGAAACAAAAGTGCTTTTGTGCTATAAATGAAGATGCCCTCAACAGGAATACTGTCTTAATGTAGGTAACTACATAGTCACAAACCTATATATATATATATCGCAGTGCCCAATAGTGTATCCTACTGTAGTTACTTGGCAGCTGTTATATAATAATAAATAATATATAATAACACATATTCACAATGTTTTGTTTTTTTAAGATGCAAAATGAAATATGGTGCCATGTCTCTGAGTAAAGTTCAAGTTAAAGTCCAATTCTGCCAGTCAGACTCCATGTCTATAGTACATAAGATCAAGAATAAAACACAAGACAAAAAATATTTTGGAGTGTAATCTATAATTATTAATGATCAAAAAGCATGTGCAGTGTTAAAACACAGCAGGATCAAATATAGCTAATTTGTATAGTATTGCATTCAGCACTCTCCAAAAACAAGAAATCATGTAACTTCCACTCTGAGTAGGGTTTTGTTCTATACTTATGAAGATGAAAAAGTGCAGAGGCCACACTGTAGGATCCACGTAGGTATTACCATTTACTTTAAATATAATCTTTTCATTTCACATTAAACTGAAATGCGACTTTAAATTTATTTTATTCATTTATCTAAACAAGTTGTATCAAGGTTTGTTCTGAAGGAGGAAGGAAGGTGGAAAGGAAGAAGTTAATTTTTAGCAAAGAAAATAATGCTGGACTCAGTTGAGGGCAAATGTCTCGTCTGACTGACTCAGACATTTGAAATCTCACATGCAGACACAAGATTTTGGAGGGTTTCTCTGGATATTTGTGGGAATTTATCTTTTTATTTAATGATTCATAATTTAAGACAATTTGTTTCTCTACTGTGAGAAAGCTCTACTAGCAATGTTACTTCCACTAAATCAGTTATTTTTACATCGGCACAAACTATAGGAAAAGTTTCCATGTCTGTGTCGGTTACAGTTTATTGATTGGCCATGTTGTTGGGTCTTTAAGGTTTGCTTGACACCAGCTTTTTTTTTTATTTTTACAACCTGTTCACCAAACATTTTTATTATAGACTTATTATTATTTCTAACCCCTTACTGAAGGCTTAATGAACCATTAATCATGCCACTGGCTAAAAGTTATGCATAAAAGTGTATATGAAATTGTACTGATGATATAAATGAAAGAAAATGGAGGGAGAGAAAAAAGGATGAAGTTTATGATTATGATTACAACAGGGGACGGATGTTACATCATCTCTCAAGGTTCTTAGGGAAAAAGGGGAGGGTAGTCTAAGACAAAGATAAAACACCTGTCTGGTGAGGAGTTTATCACTTATTCTCATCCCTACTTCTTCCCTCCCTGATGGACGGTGCTGGCAGCCCCCACCTCTGCTTCCCCAACATCAACTCCTCCTGCAGCCGACTGCTACGACCACCATCTGAGACTGCTCTACTCTACACCCTGCTCGCCTCTGCCTCTGTCATCACGGTGACACTCAATTCACTTGTCATCTTCTCCCTCTCCCACTTCCGGCAGCTCCGCACACCAACCAATACCCTGCTACTGTCTCTGTCTGTGTGCGACCTGTTGTTGGGGCTGCTGGTGATGCCCATCGAAGGGCTACGATACATTGAGACATGCTGGTTGCTGGGGAGGTTCATGTGTGCTCTGAGTCCTTATGTTTTTTACTGTCTTATCTCTGCCTCATTGGGCCACATGGTGCTCATATCCATAGTCCGTTATCTGACTATCTGTGATCCACTGCTACACTCCTCTAAAATCACCATGACTAATGTTAAAATCTGTATCTGTCTCTGTTGGACGTCTTCAGTTATCTACAATGGGTTAATTCTAATGGACCACATGGGGCATCCAGACAGATTCAGCTCCTGCCATGGAGAATGTATTGTGGTCATCAACTACATTTCAGGAACTGTTGACCTTATTGTCACATTTGTTGCGCCCTGTACTGTCATGGTTGTGGTGTATGTAAGGGTGTTTATAGTTGCTCTTTCTCAGATGCGTGTAATTCAGTCACAGACTGCTGCCACCAACGCCAAAGCAGCTCCAACTGCTAAAACATCACAGAGGAAGGCAGCAAGGACTCTTGGGATATTGATAGCTGTGTTTCTAATGTGCTACTGCCCATTTTTCTATCCCACATTTGCAGGCGAGGACACCTCCACCAGCTTGTCTTATTATTCGATAGTGACCTGGATTCAGTTGTTGAATTCTTGTTTAAACCCTGTGATTTATGCTCTGTTCTACCCCTGGTTTAGAAAAGCTATCAAACTCATCTTCACACTCAGAGTACTGCATGCTCACTCCCAGGAGGCCATGATCATGTAAACAAAACATAATGTATCAGTGTATAATAATTTTTCAACGTTGGCAAGACTCTTTTGCAGCACCACAGAAACCCTCCACGGTGCCCTCAGGCAAAGGCAAGAGTTTACTATTTGTCACACAGTCATGTTGTAAACAGGTTCACTACTGAGTGAAGCACATTCCCTTTGGCTTATGTGACTCACTGCAAATGTAAATCTACTGATGTTAAACTATGCACTCTATGCACAGCAAATATTATAAGTTACACAAATCACAGATGAAAACATGCATGTTCCAGATAAACATCATGATTTTTCTATATGTCAGCTTTGTTTCTTCAGTTTTTTCTTCATCGAGACATTATGAATTAGATTTTAATGTAGCTTTTATAGCCATTAAGATAATCTAATCAGTGTCTTCTTTATCTATGCGATGTTTAACTTACTTTAATATAGCACTGCTGTCAAATTACTTTAGTCTTACTGCAGTGTTTGTATAAAAAAGTCACTTTTCTAACATACTGTATACCATACAATCCAAAATAAGTCCCACCACTTGAAAATGCATTTATATATCCATAGACGCAAAGTATAACAAGTCAGATTTATATTTATTGTGGATTATAACCTTGTGTCCATTGACTTACCCACTTGTGAATCAGGCCTGTAATTAAAAAGATTAGGAAATGGTTAAAATTTAAGCATGACAGTTGATCATATGAAATGGAAAATAAGATGCACAATACCTTCCCTTCCCAACTACTGCTGTGATGTGAAAGCTCACTGTTATTTCACTGAACGCTCCTGTTTCCGTTTACTCTGTGTTGTTGGCCTTGGCTGAATGTTAAGAAGCTTTTGTTATACTGATTTACTAACCAAAGTAGAACGCTGTTATGTGAAACACTTACCGTACCAACCCAAAAAATAACACACAGAAACTATTTTTTTTACTGTAGTTAGTTAGAGATACAAGACACTGAAATATAAAATTGAGCTCAAATGTTTGTCTTGCCTTAAACAAAACAGCACTGCATGTATGTTTACCTGTAGACTACCTGTAAGGTTGGCTATTAAGATGAACAACACCATCATATACAATGCAATAGAAGTATTCACAATGTCTTCTTCAAAGAAAAACTAATCTACAAGGTTATTAGTGTCCATAGATTAACTAAATGTCAAACTTGGTCTAAGTGCATGTCAGATGCTAAAGAGCTGGTATTATGGCACTTGGTTTAATAACAGTTACTGTAACTGTCTGTAACATCTGAAACACATAAACTC
This sequence comes from Helostoma temminkii, assembly GCA_900302695.1. Classification (NCBI taxonomy): domain Eukaryota; kingdom Metazoa; phylum Chordata; class Actinopteri; order Anabantiformes; family Helostomatidae; genus Helostoma; species Helostoma temminkii. Next base: position 12,947 of record OMLM01010265.1, on the reverse strand, counting down.
AACTAAACTGACCATGACGCCTGCTTTTTGCTTATATAGAGACAACTGGCAAGAACCTGTGATGTATTTGATGTTTAGGGTGCACAAGTTAACAAGAAGGGCAGAAGGGCTGTGTCTTGATAAAGACATTTGTGTGTGGAACAAGTTAAAAGTGAGTAGAAGAAGGTAAAACTATCGGCACATCAGTGTTGCCAGTGTTTCGCCTTCAAAAAAAAAAAAAGATCTACATCATCCATTAGTAAAGTGAACACAGCAATAAAATATTCTGTTAAATCCTTAAACTGGGAGGTTCAACAGGACTAACAATGGATTATTATTTAATCCTTAACAAAGTTGAATGTTCTATCTATCTATCTATCTATCTATCTATCTATCTATCTATCTATCTATCTATCTATCTATCTATCTATCTATCTATCTATCTATCTATATAATGGAGAGAGAGTTAGAGAGTCGGGCTGAAGAAGTTAAAGAGTGATGCTGATAAGGGACAGAGATTGCATCATCTCTCATGGTTCTTGGAAAAATACAAGGGTGTAAGAAAAAGATAAATTGACTGTCTGGTTAGGAGTTCAATCATTTCTCCTCTTGCCTCCCCTGCTTTCCTGTTTCTTCCCTCCCTGATGGATGGCACCAGCGGCTCCCAGCTCTGCTTCCCCAACCTCAACTCCTCCTGCAGGCGACTGCTACGACCACCATCTGAGGTTGCTCTACTCTACACCCTGTTCGCCTTCGTCTCTCTGCTCACTGTGGCACTCAATTCACTTGTCATCTTCTCCATCTATCACTTCCGGCAGCTCCACACTCCGACCAACAACCTGCTACTGTCTCTGGCTGTGTGCGATCTGCTAGTAGGGCTGCTGGTGATGCCCATCGAAGGGCTACGCTACATTGAGACATGCTGGTTGCTGGGGAGGTTCATGTGTGCTCTGAGTCCTTATGTTTTTTACAGTCTGGTCTCTTCCTCTTTGGGCCACATGGTGCTCATATCCATAGTCCGTTATCTGACTATCTGTGATCCACTGCTACACTCCTCTAAAATCACCATGACTAATATTAACATATGTATCTTTGTCTGTTGGACTTCTTCAGTTATCTACAATGGGTTAATTTTAATGGACCACATGGGGCATCCAGACAGATTCAGCTCCTGCCATGGGGAGTGTGTTGTGGTCGTCAGCTACATCCCAGGAACTATCGACCTCTTTATCACTTTTGTTGCGCCCTGTACTGTCATGGTTGTGCTGTATATGAGGGTGTTTGTGGTCGCGGTGTCTCAAGCACGTGTAATTCAGTCACAGACAGCTGCTACAAAAGCAAATGCAACTGCTAAGAAATCACAGAGGAAGGCAGCCAGGACTCTTGGGATACTGATAGTTGTCTTTCTAATGTGTTTCTGCCCTTATTACTACCCCACATTTGCAGGTGAAGACACCTCCACCAGCTTGTCTTATTATTCCATTTTGATTTGGATTGAATTGATTAACTCATGTTTAAACCCTCTGATTTATGCTCTGTTCTACCCCTGGTTTAGAAAAGCTATCAAACTCATCTTCACACTCAAGATACTGCAGACTCACTCCCGGGAGGTCATGATTTTGTGAAAAAATCAAAGTATCTGTAAATAATATTTTTCAGTGTTTTGACACCACCACACTAACATTTTTTTTTTACATATTTCAGCTGCGATAAGCACCAAGAAATCATGAAAACTTCAATATATGTACAAATAATACATCAAATAAATCATATAGATACAAAAAAAGATTTCTAAATAATACATGTCAGTCATTTTTGATACAGTACAATACTTATACATGTTTTAACGATACTGACTGTTCAATAGTATGTTGTTTTGTTTCTTCAGGTTTTTGTTATTCAGAATCTAAATATACACTTACTATGCACTTTATTATGTATATGTGTAAAATGCAGTGCAATCCAATACAGCAGTAATCTGCTGTGAAGTCTCCATCAAGTTAACAAAGTTAGTTAAGTTGCAGTTTTAAGTTAGAACTGTCAGAAAGGTGTTTCTAATGTTTTGGCTACATGTTTTAATTTAAATAGAGTGGCCAAAACATTATGACCTCCTCCTTATATAAAGCAAAAGTAGACTTCACAGCAGAGTTGCTGCGTTGGATTGCATCGGATCCTACAGGTGTACCTATTAAAGTGGCTGGTGAGTGTAGCTTGTATGCTTGTATTGTTTTTCCAGCAGTGATATGGAAAATGATTGCTGTGAAATTGTCTTGGTGCAAATTATTAGCCGCAAAAAAACACGACAACTTCTATATGCTGTCACTCTACAATAAACATGTACAGTGCTAAATACATTTTAAAACTGAATTTTATTAATTCCTTTAATTATAAAGTTCTAAAAAATAAAAGCATCACTCAGTCAGTGGCTACATATCAGCATTAGAGGGTTCTTAAGGTGTATGCTTAGAAAACTACTCTTCTGTACTTAAGTAAAAGTACTAATAAATGCTCTAAATTAATTGTTGACTTTGATGCTTTCGATAATAAATGTAAAAGTCTGACCCAGATTGGTTTGACGTGTTTTAAAATGATGATAAAATGTGTTGTTACCTACAGACTGTGGAAGAAAAGCAGCAGTCGATAAAGGCCGGGCTGATTTTAACCATCTTATGCAGTGACACATAGATGACACATCATCATTTTATTAGTTTATAAAGTTTTTATAAGAATCTAAACCTGCAAAAAGTAACTAGT
>OMLM01010265.1:0-10194 GCA_900302695.1 Helostoma temminkii | reverse complement strand
AACTAATGCTGAAAATGTATGTAGTGGTGTAAAGGTGCAATATTTTCTGCTGATTTATAGTAAAAGTAACATAAAAAGCAAATACTCCAGTAAAGTACAAGTACCTTTAAATTGTACATAAGTACAGTACTCGAGTAAATGTACTTAGTTACTTACCACCTCTGAGTGCGTCTGTCTCTGTCCCCTTGGTCAGTCCGCCTGTCCTCCGACTAGCACTGGATCTGTTCCTTGCAGGAATCATCAGAATCGATTTTATCGTTACTTTTAAAAGTTCCTTGAGATAATTTTTAAACACAAAGGAAAATAAACACAGCATTCATACTTGTTCCAGTTTTTTCAGAGACTTGCTCACTTGGCTGAGACAATCAGGAGTCCATCTGAATCAGGCCTGCAAAGTAAAAATTATGTGAAAATGGACAGAAAACATTTCAGCATCAGTTGAAATGAAATAATATGAGTAAAAGCAATTATTAAAATGCACAATAATGTCCCTTTGGCTCAAATTATTGTTTTAGTGCAAACAAAACAATAATCCCTAATTACAAGGGAAGATTTTCACATTTTTTAAATAAACAGTACTTGACTGATTGACAGACTACATACTCTGTTTTAACTTTCTTTAACCTGTATTTGCAGCAAAGTATTAACTCAAAAGCACTTACTCAATACTCAAGATACTTTATTAATAACTATAAATTACTAAAGTAATATTTTAAACCACAACTTGACTTATTAGATAATGGGAAACCTTTTTCAAAATCTTCAAAACATGATTTGATCAGGGTACAACTGCAGTAACTGTTAAACTGAGCTTAAGGGAACTTCCTGCACACTGAAATAAAGATTTTGAACTACAGAGTAGGTTTGCTTGGCAGGAATAAGGACATTGTCACGACCTCATAACTTACAGTTCTTATTAGCGACATATTCATATATGGGAAAGTGGTATGTGTAAATACAGAATACAAAAATTATGTTTATGATGAGGTTACATCATCTGATTGTTCTTGGAAAAAAGGGAGGGTGGTGTAAGAGGATTATAAATTTACCATCTGGTAGGGAGTTTAGTCATTTGTCATCTTGCCTCAGTCACATCTTTGCATCTTCCCTCCCTAATGGATGGAACTAGTGGCACCACGCTCTGCTTTACCAACATCAACTCCTCCTGCAGGCGGCTGACACGGCCACCGCCTGAGACAGCTCTGCTCTACACCCTGCTCGCCTTCGTCTCTCTGCTCACTGTGACACTTAATTTACTCGTCATCTTCTCCATCTACCACTTCCGACAGCTCCACACGCCGACAAACACCCTGCTACTGTCTCTGGCTGTGTGCGACTTAGCAGTAGGGCTGCTGGTGATGCCCATCGAAGGGCTACGCTACATTGAGACATGCTGGTTGCTGGGGAGGTTCATGTGTGCTCTGAGTCCTTACATTTTCTACTGTCTAACTTCTGCCTCTGTTGGCCACATGGTGCTCATATCCATAGTCCGTTATCTGACTATCTGTGATCCACTGCTACACTCCTCTAAAATCACCATGACTAATGTTAAAATCTGTATCTGTCTCTGTTGGACTTCTTCAGTTATCTACAATGGGTTAATTTTAATGGACCACATGGGGCATCCAGACAGATTAAGCTCCTGCCAGGAGTGTGTTGTGGTCATCAACTACATCCCGGGAACTGTTGACCTCTTTGTCACTTTTGTTGCGCCCTGCTCTGTCATGGTTGTGCTGTATATGAAAGTGTTTCTGGTTGCTCTTTCTCAGATGCGTGTAATTCAGTCACAGACTGCTGCTGTCAATGCTGAAGCAGCTCCAACTGTTAGAAAATCACAGAGGAAGGCAGCCAGGACTCTTGGGATACTGATAGTTGTATATCTGCTGTGTTTCTGCCCATATTACTACCCCACACTTGCAGGCGAGGACACCTCCACTGGCTTGTCCTACTTTTCCGTAGTATCTTGGATCATGATGTTGAATTCTTGTTTAAACCCTCTGATTTATGCTCTGTTCTACCCCTGGTTTAGAAAAGCTATCAAACTCATCTTCACACTCAGAGTACTGCATGTTCACTCCCAGGAGGCCATGATCATGTGAAGAGAAATATAAGAATGAAACGTCTCACAAACATAAAAGTTCATCTGCATAACAAACAGGATTTTTTCACATATCTGAATTCAGTTTTGTCTTGACCGCTGTGTGTTTACAATGCTCTGATAAATACAGTATAAATAAAATGCACAAAATATCATGTAAATATTTCTAAATAATGATATCTTTGTGGTTTTACAGTATAATAGTTATAGCTAAACATACTATTGTTTCTGTGTTTCTCTGATAAATCAGCTTAATCTCTTGTGATTATTATGACTCTTATTCATAATTTGATTTCAGCTCTGATGATTTTTTTTTGCCAGTGGTGCTACTAGAATTATTTATTAAGTGAGGTCTTTTTGTAATGTTTAATTTGTAGTACTGGTCAAATGCACTTTTTGTTTTGCTGAACACTCGCCTTTCTCATTAGACAAGCAGATACATTGACATTTTTCTTACCCATTTAACAGCTACACCCCGTCGTCAGTGTGAATCCGGCCTGTAAAATAATGATACAAATAATAATGAGGGATAATATTTAGCATGAAGTTCATATAGTAATAAGTGATTTGAAATCACTCCAAATAAGAACAAAAAATAAATAAACACAATTATTTTCCATAGGGCCCATTTTTGCTGTGGTGCCTTTAAATAAGACATACCCCCTGCTGAAAAAATATGGGGTTTTTAAATGTGAATATAGGATTTTCTGTGCACTTGCTTAAAAAACAAATTTTTTAAAAATCACTCAGCTTTAGCCCACAGTGACAACATGAGCTATGTGTCTGTAGCAGGGCATTTCTCTATATACTTATATTTCTCAAGCAAATTATTTGCAAATAGACTCTTATGTTTATGACAAATAAAATTTATATTTTAGACATAGTTTGTTCATAATGTGTGATGTTAACCTCTGCAGCAATTTAAGACACTTGTGTTACTCTAATTTACTTGCAAGCATAGATTTCTTGTCACTGAAATGTTTGTTGCCTCCAAACAAAAGTAACACAGATAGATGGATAGAAATTGTTTAATAATCGTGGCTTCAAATCACATAAGAAGAATATTAAATGTAGTAAATCTGTTTTTCACTGTACTTCAGAGTAAATTAGTAAATTCAAAAGCAGTACTCTAGTAAAGTATAATGATAAGGCAGTTTATTAAAATACGTAAGGGGTTCAAATTTATTGTTTTAACATTTAAATAATCATTTTAATGCAGTTAATCTAGCAGAACAGTGAAACCTAGTTTAATACACTAAAAATACCAATGTACTTTAAGTGTAGCACTGCAGCTATATCATTTTATTGTAATAACTATAGCCTTGATTTCCCATCAATAAGTAATGTAATATCAACTTATACTCATTATTACACTTGAAAACAGCGATGTAATAAATTAAGGTCTTTAGGTCTGTTCTCTAAAGCAGTTTAATTATTGTGGTAGATGATCTATGAAAATATAACCTGTGCTAAATTTTATTTTGACCATCTCTCATCACAAAGCAGTCAGCTGCAGTACCACCATCCGCAGCAGCAGAGGGCGCTGTTGAATAATAAGATAACTAATCCCTTTGACAACCAGACAATTTAAAATGCATGTACACATTTAATACTTTTATTTAAAATATATTACGGTCATTGTGTCGGGTAGGTGGTGCTGTTGTAAAGGTAAAGACTGTTTAGCAGGTATTAACAGCTTTTGTGTGCTAGCATTAGTCAATAACGTAAGCTAGCTAGCCTGACTTGCTAACTTCAGTTTACTTTGTATCAACTGGCCACATTTAACCGGGTTGTACCTGTCAAATTATTATTATACACGCATTTGAATTTGCAAAAGTAAGCTGTTTCTCCCCGACATAAACAGACAAGGTTACCTGAGGGAAACAGCAGGTAGCTAGCTGACACTAGCTGCTCCTGACGTTTTAGCCATTCATCACTTAGCAATATAAGCTTCTGTCCCTTAATGACTGTACCTCCCAGTTAATTGACTCAACACATGTGTGACAGCATTAACAAATAGTATTCATTGAATAATTGTACTTACACTAAATGTAAATAATGGTTTGCCTAAACGTTGATGTTTTTGTACAGTACTAGTACTAGTTAAGTCCTAATAAATAGTACTATTAAATAGTTTTACTCGTCATATACATTATGTGATGAACAAGATGCTTTCCACTGTGCTGTGAAGTGGTCAAAGAAGCATTTAAATTTCGTATTTAAAACAAGTAACAATACCACATTGGTTAATTGTACTTAAGTAAATGTATAAGTATTAGTATCAGAATAGGGCCTATACTTAAGAGTACCAAAAGTAAAAGTACTAATTAAGGAGATTTGGGAGTATTATAATTATAAAGGTGCTACATAACTTTAATGACACAGCTGGTAAAGATGGGACTAATATTTTAATACGTTTGGTGGCTTGTGAATTCTTCACATATTCTGTAAAGTGTAATATGTCCCCCTAAAATGTAGCAGAATAGAAGAATTACCTAATTCCCATACTTGACTGCATTCCTTATATGCAAAGCCTTAAAGAGATTGTCATTGACACCCCCGAACAATCAGCTGTATCCTTAGGTAGGTTATTTCTGTTTCATTTTGGGGAAAAGGTCTACCAACTAATTGAGTCTTCATGGGTGAATAAACTCATTTTCATCACCTCACACAGATAATATGAGTCTGCAAATCAATGAGTTCTTTATTTAAGAATCTTAGACCCTTTTAAGGTACGCTGGTAAGAATTATAATATGATAATTTCATGTTACATCACTATAATCTACTTGCAACACTAAAAATTAGTTGTAGTAGTTTTGGCCAGTAGGTGGCACCACATAGTTTGATTATTCCTGCAATTATGCAGACTGATCTTGTCTTTCCAAGCTAGTTATGGTGTAGAGGATCCAGAATATGCAGTGACTCAGCTTGCACAAACCACAATGCGTTCAGAGCCTGGCAAACTCACACTGGATAAAGTATTCAGGGAAAGGAATTCCTGCACTGCTTGGTGCGTGTTTTATTGCAACACAGTCGGGATAAGTGCCTTAAACTTACTGGTTTTCAAGGAGAGGGAGCCTCTGATTCCACCATCGTCCACTCCATCAGTCAGGTGTCAGGGTATGCGCTGCTTGCGTTGTGAACTCAAAGATATGCAAGTTGCACCTCGTATTAAAGAATCAGTGCAAATGCAGGTACGACACACATAAACGTCGTTTAGAGGGGCAGTCAGACCTTTAGTTTTTGCAACTTTCTGTTTTCATCCATGTCATTCAGAGGATATTCTTTGCATCACATATTTAATGTAACCTAAATAGTACTACACTCTATACACATTGTAGAACTTTTATATAAATTGATAAATAGAGGGACAATGAAAGGCAGTTACTGCGCCTAAGAGTTCCTTGAGGTTATAAAAGCTGTCCCACCCAACAACAGGGTGGTTTTACAATTATTTTATTTTCTTGCAGAAGAAATATTTCACATCTCTTTGTTCATCTCTTTCTATCTAGGTTGAGGCTGAGTGTAGGAAGAGAGCTATGGTACTGGAGTCTGAGGGGACATGGGAGGCATCCATCAGTGTTGCACAGAGTTGCAGGCAAACCCAAATCCTTGCTTCAGAGGAAGGGAAAGCTGAAACAGATAAACAAAGCTGCTGGTTGGTGCATTTTACTTTTTACTTAAAGAAACAATTGTTTAACAGGGATTTTTCCATACAAAAGTCATGTGAACACTTACATAATTAAAGGCCCTGTTAACTTAGGACTTAGTCCGTCATTACTCTAAATCCACAAAGCATTTAATTATGCGCCTGCAGACTGTGTTACAACACTACACAAGGATCTCAACTCAGACTTCAAACAGATCAAACATAGTTACTGACAGTCGGTAAGCACTTTTGAGAAGTGTATCAAGAGGAATGTTTATAAAAGGGAGGTTTAAAGCCTCTGTTATACTGTAAATCCAAAATATGCCCACTTTTGTTATTAATTTAAATGTATCTTGTCTCTAGGTGAGGCTCAAGCTGTGTTAGCCAAAGCACAAGCCAAATCCAAGGCTATTTGTCTGTTGTCAGAGACTCTGGCTGAACAGGTATAAAGTAGATTTTAACGCTTCATTTATCATTAAAATGATCAGCCGCTGTTGCTGTTTGGAAATGTTGTTTCAGGGTGTCACAGTAACCAAAGTTCTGGTTGTTCTTGACAGAAAGGAAATGCTGCAGCCGTACAGTATCTACTGTGCTTCTGCCTGCCAACACAGGTGATGTTAGAGGAATGGTCACACAGGTATTCTGTTTTCAGTTAGCTAATAAGCACTCAGGCATATTCAGAAGATGCTTTGGTTACAGATTTAAACTAAGATATTTTATTTTTAATGGGGCTTAGAGATTTGGAGGGAGATTTTGTTGTCTTGTACGGCCAATTGAGCCATATGCCCTGTTTCCATTATTTATGCTAAGCTAAGATGGTTTTAGCGTCATATTTAGCAAACAAATGATGATGTTCTCATAACTGCTGACAAGAAGGTGACCAAGCATATTTCCCTAAATGTCAAGTTTTTCCCTTTAGTCATGGGCAAATCGAGAGTGAACACAGCAAACGGTGCTTGTTGTGGTATTGTTCTTTACCTGCACTTCATTGTTTTCTTATATAAGGACACTGGACACCAGAGTTGTAAAAAATCACCTATAGTACGTTGTCCAAGCCAAGGCTAAAAGATGACAGCCTAAAGACTAACACAGAGGAACACAGTGAAGAGCTTCCAGTCTATTCAACTCCAGCTCAGTAGCTGAGAACGACATTACTGCTGCAAAACGGTAGCAGGCATAGAAAAAAGAAGAAGCCGATTTCCCAATTACAGAGTACAATGGCTCCGCTGTGTGCAACTGTCTGGCGCAAAGGGCACTCTATCTGCTGCTGAGCACAGGATGTCAAGACAGAGGAGCAGCACTTGATAAGCAGAGACAGTGCAGAGCAAGGACAGACGGGACAAGAGAGAAACTGAGGCATTATTATGCTAATTGCGTTGGTCAGGTGTTGTACCTCGACTAGATTAACTGTGCTGTGTAGATTAAGACAGTATGTTGTGACACAAAGCAAAGGATTCTGCAGCTTCTTAACAACCTCATTGCCTGTGAATGGACATTCAGTGGTATAGTTGAAACAACATTGAAAACAATTAAGATCTATTTTATTTAATTGTATTTTCTATATTTGATAACTGGCTATAGGTTTGGGGTTTGGTTCCAAATTTTTAAAGCACATATGTCATGACTGACATGTCTGATGAAAATAATGCTGCCATAATGTCTGCCAAATGACTAAATGTCAATATAATACAATACACGTATAATCTATAGTCAGTGAATTGTTCTAATAGGTGTCATAGAAGAAAATAAACACATAATCTTGTTATAATTAGAGCAACTGTAAGCTTTCCCTCACTTTGCAGTTTTGTACAGTTCAGGCAGGTGATGTAAAATTATTTTATCTGGTTACACTGATTTGCAGAATCTGATATGTGCTTTTATTACTCTGACTTGTTCAACTATTTATCTCAAATATTTCAGCCTGGTCTCCGGGTTACATTAGGTCAATTTTGAGTGGTTCATAAAGTTTGTGTCTGTCAGTATGGCATGGCAGTTATTATAGGTTTGTGTAAAGGTATCGTATAGTAGTTATTTGTTAACGTTAGAACAATAACTGGTTTTAGATTTGATCCCAGTTTTGAATTGGATTGCACTGAGTGTCTGAGCTTAGGAAAATGATTTTGATGAGCTGAATCAATTTTTCCATGGTTATAATTTCATACATTGATACTTGATATGTACTTCTACATCTAAAAAGCTGCAGAAATAAGGCATTTTAAAACACTGTGTTTTAGAAACAACTTTTAGAAACAAACATTTTCTGAGCCTGGCAATATAAACTGATAAGCCTTCCTCTCTATCATCTGTAATTCTATGCTCCCAGCTCACATGATGAAATGGAGAAAGCAATGTCTGGAATGTGGAATTTGGTTGCATGGATTTCAACACATAAAGCGTACAGCAAGCAGGCACTTGCCACCATGTGCATGCATGTGTGTGCATGTCTTTAATTCTTGAAGAGGCTGGCAGGGACTGGCCCAAAAATCGGATGTTTTCTCATTCGACCATTTCCCAGACACACCTCTTTCTCCCTCCTCCTCCTCCTGCTTGGCCTTCTGTCTCTCCACGTCTTCTTTTCCTTCCTGTCTTCTGTGTTTCCCCATAAATTATTGTCGGTAACTGCTTAGCACTGGGAGACGAAAGTGCAGATATCATAATTTAGACAGTTGCAGGCTCCTTGTTCTGCTCACTTCTTACCCTCCCTCCACCTCTTCTGGGACAGACAGACACACATGCCCACAGCCTTGGGGCAGTATAGTTAAGGAGGTATGTAAAGTTAGTCTTTTCTAGGACCTTGAACGACCAAACCAGACACAGAAAGAAAAGAGAAGAGGTGAGAAGTGGCGAGAAAACACTGAGATGGAGCCTGACGAAGTGTGAAGCAGTAAAAGCAGAAAGGTGTTTGAAGCTGCAGGTGTGAGACCAGTTTCTGTGTCTCTCCTCAGACACTAGACACTTGACGTTGAAATAATGCTTACTGAGGTGAAGAAAAGACAACCAGGGCTGGCTGACATAAAGCAGAGACAGCAGAGGTAGAGAGACAGCAGAGGTATTAGCAGCTCATAAAAAGGCAACGCACACATTCGCCATTGTCTGCTACTGAACGCATAGGTTTTATAAGTCTGCTCCCTTTTCACGGAATTGCAAAGATGGAACGACAAAAACATCAAGATAACAAAATGTGAGATAAACAGAAGAGTGTGATATGAAATGTGGAAGAAAATTGACATTTTATAAATAATGATTGAACCTGTTGTCTCTTTTAAAGGCCATCAAGATGCCAGCAAATAAAATCCCTCCCCAGTCAACTTAAATTATAAAGAAAGCATGATGGCACGATGGCATGTGTTAGCAGAATGTATGTCAGTGCCAAGGCGCAGTAAAGTCTGCAATTTCTGAAGAAAAAAAGGACTGTCCCTTTATAATCAGCTACAGCACATGAATCGTGTCTCTCAGATCTTTACTCCGCCCACAAGACACAATCCTTCCATTCTTGTATTTTTTCTCATTCACTCCAGCAGGACGTCTACTAGCAGGATGCACACTCACTCTGTTTGGACAAGATTTTTTATACCAAAAGCTGGACTTCTTTTTTAAGCCTCCTACTTTCGTTTCCTTTTTTTAAAACATCCAATTGAGAACAGGCTTTGGACACTTCCCTTTCTCTCTCTTCTGTGTGTTTCTAAGGATCAGAAAGCCTGACAGAAAAGTTGACAGATTTAGAAAGCGGCAAAGAAAAAAGTCCCGGGAGAGACAGGGAGAGTTTTGCCCTGAAGGTTCCTGAAGAAGAAACAGAAGACAGAGATAAAGAGGCAGTGATAATCTGAGAGAGAGAAAGATAGCAGAGGGAGGGAAGAGCAAAGCTGTGTGAAGAGAGGGGAAAATATAGATAAAGTAAGCAAGGAGGTGCACATGTGAAGGGCGACAAGAAGAGACTGAGGACAACCAAGGCTGGTGAGAAAAGGGGAAATAAATGGAACGGGGACTGAGGATTCACTTCAGCTGAAAGCCGAGAAGAATACAAAAAGGAGAAAAGCTTGAGATTAAACAGAGACAAGTGAGCATACACCTGACATCAAATCAACAGCAAGAATGGACGTGCAGCAAGACAAGAGGAAAGAGTTCCTCTGAAGAAAATAGGAAAATGAAAACGGTGTGGTTGAAACTGTGAAGAGGAGACTTCCTCATCATGATTTATTCAGCTAATTTTCCAAATTCAAACAACCTGTGCTGGAAGAGCAACTTCGTCCCAGGATAAAATGAAGACAGGAGAAAAGAGATACCTGCTGAGCCTGTGATACCCTCCTCCTCTTTACCTCAGACTCTTCCACCTTCCTCTCCTCCTTTCTTTCTGTCACTTTACATCAAGTTATAAATTCACTAACTTTCTAATCCTCTGTCCTGATATCCTCTTCTCCTCTCTTCTTCTCTAATCTTCTCTTCTCT
>OMLM01010264.1:44763-61051 GCA_900302695.1 Helostoma temminkii | reverse complement strand
GTCCCTCTCTTCATTCAGAGTGCTCTGGGCCACTGGGCATGGAGGGCGGTATAATCTCCAACCAACAGATAACAGCCTCTTCTACCCACCGTGCTCTCTTTGGCTTGCAGAAGTGGTATCCGTACTTTGCACGCCTCAACAAGAAGGGCCTGGTCAATGCCTGGACTGCAGCCGAAAATGACAGATGGCCATGGATCCAGGTAAGGCGCAGTGACAGGACCCGCCATGCAAAGCAGAGCCAGGACCAGATACACATGAATTAAGACACAGGAACAATCTTCATTATAAATATATTTTATCGTGTTTCTATCAGTTTAAATCGTTTTTTTTTTTCTTTTTAACTCACATTTATAAATAGCCAGCTGTATAGTGTCACTTGATTGCAGCTGATGGTTTGATGGTGAAGCTTTAGAGTTAATTACACACACTGTGAGGCAGTAGCTCACTTACTGGTAATAAAGAGACATAAAAAGTGTCAGATGGTGGTAGAACAGATGCAGGTGTATTCAGGTGTGAGAAACGGTGTAAAAGGGCAAGAGCCAGTAGCTAGTTCATCTCACTTTGTTGTGACAATTTGCTAACAGCTATTCGACTGTGCCATCTCTTGTTTTGACACACATATAGAAGATTTTGTGCAATAAATTCAGTTTAGCAAGAGAGGTTCCCTAGCAACACAAAATGTGGTGTGTAGCATTGTAGTAATTCATTGGCACTTTCTCTTTGTTGTGACTTTAGTAAATTCTGATGAGCAACTCACCTTGCTGTCAGGAGATATATTCAATTTTGGACAATATGCAACAGTAATATTAACAGTAAATTTTCTGTTATCTGCGATCCAAAAATTCAGCTTGTTTCTGTGTTGTTTCTGTGACCACCTAGGGTCCTTCTTATCTAACATCTCCTATGAATTGGTAAATGAAAAGAAATTACACATTTTCTGAAGCAAAGCAATGTTAAATACAACACTACTTTTAATTTTGCTTTGTTAAATTTAAGCTTCATGCTGAGCCATTAGTCAGTGATTATTGTCAAAGAGCGACATATACAGATCTATACGATAGATTGCCTGATGGTCTGGAATTATTTCTGCACATCACGTACCAAGTCCTTGTTAAAGCTGTGCCTCATGCCTAAATAATCACTCCTAAAAAATATTACAAAATGTCCATCATATGTCACTGTGTAGTTGGTCTTAGGCAGAGATACAATGGAAACTTCTGTACCTGCCTCACCTGCAGTGATGTGGCTCCAGTGTATGAACACAGTGCTATGTAGAGCTGATTTTCTGGATTTATGTTGAGCAACTAGTCATACATCAACACCCTGAGCTAAAGGGCTGTGGCATATAAAACAACTGTAGGATGATGTATAGCTATGAGATATAAATTTGTCCTCAGCTCAAGTTCTCTTCCAAGCCTTGGTTCAGTCCCATAGACTGAACTGTTTTCCAGACAGACAGGATTATACATAGGAATTAATTATTAAGCTATTTAATTAATTAGCTAGTACATAAATAAGGATTTCTCAGTCACTTCTATGAAGACAGAAATGTTGACAGAAAACACTGTTATCAGATGCATGATGCACAGGCAGTGAACCGTGAACTAAATATAATAGAAAAACACACTACACTGTGGCAGCGTGATGGAGAAAGTAAAGCTGTACCCAACAACAAGATAATAGTAAGACAGGGCAAAAATGGATTTGTAAAAAAGGAAAAAAAAAAGAGAGAGAAACTGCCAACATGAGTGAGAGAAAAGGAGCCCTGCACATGGAGAGGGTGAGGAGAATAGAACATAAAACATTCAGGCAGTTTGTTTGACTTTAATGATGCCATGTGGGATGTTGCGCTAGATGCTGAAGGCATTGTGTGTTTCTACAGAGAGCCTGGATAATTGGGATGTGGGTACACAGGTCTATAGTCATGTCACTGTTTCGGGATTATGCTAAGGCGTCTGTGGCTTAAAGTGATATGGCGTGACTTTGCATGTCTGTCATGTGAAACAGGTTACACTTATACATGGTAGCCCTATCAGCATAGGGATCAGCAGTGCCTGGCTATTTGTAAGGTTTTCTCTAGTGCAGCATGTATCTTTGGACAACCAGCTTTAGCTCTTCCCCCCTCGAATCTCAACAAATGAATCAAACACAGAGCAGCAGTCTTTGAATAATACATCATAGAGCTGCAGACAAAGCATGCAAACACTGTATATATGCTTGTGTTTGTGTCAGTTTGTGTGTTTGTGGATTGCGTGTGCGTGCGTGCAAGTTAGCTACTGTTCACACATCTATGTACTGTGAGAATATCAGTTTTCGGCCTCGCCATGAGTAGCTCACACATGAAATTGCATTTGAACACTCGAGGGAAATATGCTGCAGGTCTGACCAATAACAACAAAATATAGCAGCAGCAGGCTGCAGTGGAAGAATGACACTATCCAAATCATTTGTGAATGCTAAGACGGGTCTACACATAAAAAAAAAAAGGGAGCTAAACAGTTGATGACATAATGAGACATCTCTCCATCAATGTGCTTTCATTTGTTTGTATATATACATAAAAGTAGTCTAAGCATTGGATTCGTCTGGGGAGGGTTTCCTCATTCATCGGAGTGTAACCTATTTATTAAAACATTTTACTGTTGTGTGGTTGATAATGTGACTCTGGCTGCTTTGCGTTGCTTCCCCAGTACTCCTCATTTTACAATCACAGCATGATGACAATCAGCCAGTAATCAAATAAAGCCCATGGATACATACAAGAGGGACATAAAGTGATTTCAGCATTTTTGCAGTGCATTCATTGATTTAATGTTCATTCAATCATATTTATAGCTAATACTGAAGCTGAAAATGAATTCAGCACACTGAGTGCTGAATGTGAGAAAATGATATCTAGTGTGAGTAACTGTGGTGACAATTAAATCCCAGGCTGATCTGCTTCAAATGAGTGGCAGTAGTAGACCAGCCTGTTTTTGATCCTGAAACATCTCAGTGATGTTTAGATTTGGGATTTTTATTCATGCCATTTAAAATCATATACGGCTTTTTCAAAACCTCCATGACTGAGAACAGAGAAAGCATCCTTACAAATCACTGTCTATTACTGTTGACACTCTCTGGATTATGTTATGTGATGCCCTAGGAGGAGTGCTGTTTGAACAGCCACTCTTACAGTCTCTAACCTTCTTGTACATGTTACTGTGGTTTATTTTGATTACCTTACAAAATAAATATTAAAATTAAGCAAAAAGAAAAAATATGTATAATTTAAATATGTACCTGATGTCTTCTTGTGTGTTGCATATAACACACCTGTCTTCGTCACACAGTGAGAGAAATAAGGCTTGTTAAATGTGTGTATGTCTTTGAGTGTGTGTATGCATTTTTACACAACAGTGCCACTGGGCTATTAGGTACTTTCAAGGACAGTCTAATTGTTACAATGCTGCTCCAATTCCCTCAACTGTTTTGATCTCGGTGTATAATCACACTGGGTATCTTTTCACTTTATTTGCTCTTGACCTTTGTATGTGTGTGCATGTGAGGTCCGTTGGTATGATTATAAGCTAGTCAGTGTGTAGTCAGTTCCACTTTTACCCGCAGGCTGTTGCTGTAAATAAATGTGTTTTTGCCAGTTTAAATATGGCTTAATGAGCTCTGGAGAGCATTTAATGGCAAGTAAAAACTATATTCCATGTTGTTGTTCATTGTTTAGCACGAAGAAGCAAAAGCTTTCAGCAGTACTGCAGCACTTCTGCACTTTTCTCTCAAGTAGCAATGGCCTCTATTCTCTGGTATTCTTCACGTGGCCTTTGTTCACTTTGCACAAGATCTGCCTTGTTACAAGCTTAATAAATCAGTCCTGCTGCAGTATTATGTTGCTAACACCTGTGATCTCAAAAGACAAAGGAGAACTCAAAGATATTTTTGTGCATAGGACCTAAACCTAAAATAACTGACAATTCCTTTAAAAATCAGTAGTAAAACAGTTCACATCAGAGTAGAGATTGTGTGTGTCTGAATTACAGCTACAAGACACAGTCAGTTTCAGGATGTTGCCAATATTTATTTGCTGAACATTTTTCCACAGAAGTGATTTTGTTTTCAGAGAGAGAAGATGTTCAATCTCACTATTCAAACAAGGGGAATTTTCTTTTTTGCAAATAAAGTTTGAGAACAAAAATTATTTGATGTAGAAGCTCTTCTTTTTAAGGCTTCTAGAGTGCTTCGTACACAAAATGCTGTGCCTGTCTGGAAATAGGAAAGGGTGAAACGGTGAAAGGGTAAGAGTTCATTCTAAACTTGTGTATCTTTTAGTTCTCTTTTTCATAAAGTCTAAAACAAACTTCATACTGCATACTTTTTTATTTTGTTTTTTTGTCAGCTATTTTGTGTGTGTGTGTGTGTTTTGCACAACAATGTAGTTTTTAAAATCTGAAGTGATTCAATGCTGTTACCAGTCAGTAATGAGCATATGCGGAGTCTATTTATTTGGTGTTCAAGAATAGTGGCAGGATACATACTAAGGAAAATGTACACATTTCAAACAGTTTAACCTACTTGTCTCTCACTCTGATGCATTTTCTTTAAAACTGACAACTATACTGTAGCCTGCACACAGAGGATTTTTGCAATGATGCCTCAGTCAAACAAATAAACACCTCACTATTAGAACAGAACTGACAGAGGTGTGTTTCTGAGCAGTCATTAAAAATGTGAAGGATCACCCCAATTACCCCAGCAGTGGCCTTTTAGTGACAGGGCTTCTAATTAGTGCTAGAAGTATCTATCTCTGTGGAGAAAAGTGAGAGGAAAGAGGAAATGCTGTGAATGAGAAATAGTGGGTCATTGCAGCTCTTCTCTAGAAGTCCTTTTGTATAATTAAGTGATTATGTAGTTTTAAGTGTGTAGACTAAACGTCTTATCTCCATAAATGAAAATGAAAAAGGAAATACATGCTGCAATAGAATTGTTATACCTTACTCAATTAGGAAAACAATTGGAGAACATAAACAGCTCTCTTCTGGCTCTGGTTTTGTGAGAACCAATACTCCAGTAATCTCGAATGTTGTCAGATGACACTGCTCTGAGTTTTCCCATTAACAGAAGAGGAGAGTTTAACTTAGCACTTTTACATATTTTTGCCTTATTTCATAGTAATACTACCGTATCCACTCCGGAAAATGAGCTCAAGTCTCTGGAATGCCATCCTGAATGTGAACACACTGTCAGTGAAGTTAAACTTCCATCTACCCTGGATTTACTTTAAAATGGTTTGTGTTATTATATAGAAACTGATTTCAGCTTCACAAATACAAAACCAAAATATAGACTTGTTTGTTTGCAATATTATTATGTATTGGACATGGATTTGCATGACCTTAAAAATGAAACGGTATAAATACGTGCAGCCTTGAGCCATTCTAGGCCAATCCATTGAAATGATTCAAATTATGTTTGCTTTTCCTCGTGGGTTTGACCATCCCAGGGTGATCGTCTTTTGCTTAGTAATCATTCAATACTGCATTATTGCTGTCCCTCTGTTCCCCAGCTACAGTATTGAAAACTAGATGGCTGTGTTTTATGCTTTGTCAGAGGGTGAACTAGATCAGCCAGTGAGTCTTTTTACTGAAAATGAAGCAGCTTGGTCTTAATGTGGTGCCAGAATGATTAATGAATAATTGTCATCACCATTTATTTGCTTGATCGCATTTGTCACAGACTATCACAGTTAAGTTACAGGATTAATACTGAAATTTCCTTGTGCTATACAGCTTTTTTATCAATATTAAAATTCTGTGTAAAAAGGCAGGCATGTGTGCTTGTGCCCATGAGTAGTGCGTGACTAACTCACCACAGCACCACTTCTTAGTCACCACAGGCTTCTTCATGTTGTCACAGTAAAGAGACTTGTCCTCAGCTTTCATAAGCTGTTAAGGAAAATAGTAACTCAAATATCTGGAGTGGGTAAGCAATGCATTTATGTAGTCAACCAGCGACAACAGATTCCAGACATAGACTGTAGAAAAACATAGTATATGTAACATTACTAATAGCTCTCTGAATCTTGCTGCAGTCTGGTCATTTGAAGCTTAGCACTGAAATGGTTTTGAAGATGTGAGAATATGGGTGGGACACAGGAAGCACCAAAAATCAAGAGTGTGATAGACAAGCACAACTACTTCAAAATGCATCATTCTTTAAATGTTGACCTTTTTTATTTTATTGCAACAATAAAGTTAATTCAAAGGTGAGAAAGTAGTTTTTGAGACATCGCGTCTTTTACAACCTTCAATCTTTCAAATTTTACTGGGAGAGATGCTGACCCTTTGATAATGGCCATTAGTGATGCACATCTTTAGTGCTGCCTTCGGTTTTGGTCACACGGTGTAGTGGCCACTTATTTAAAGATGGATGAACAAAATAAAGCAAACATGATGTTTGAAGATTTTTGCCCTTTGCTTTTATAATTTAAATATCCATTTGGATATTTGAATTAGAAAAGCAGCTGTTTAACATTATGTGTGTTAACATTATGCTTGTAAATACAAATATCTAAATTTAACATAAGCATATCAAAACCTATCCAGTGAATTGATTCTGTCAATTGTATTTTGTCAGCATGGACACAGCATAGACAAGGCAGCCACAGCGCACATGGAAACACATAGTTATATCAGCGTCTTTAAACTGATGCTCCACATCTATAGTGCTTAGATAATAATGATCCTGCCTTGTGTGTGTGCTTGGCTGGATCTATGAAAAAAATGAATCACCTCCCTTTTCCTCTTATCACCTTTTCCTCTTGCCTCTCTAAGCAGCTTTACATTGGCACCATATTGACAGTCTGTGCAGGGTTGACACACTGGATCTGGAGCGTGAGGATTGATTAAATGTTCCATTTGATCATAGACTTTCTGAATAAGATGGATGGCCCTGACAGAAAAGAAACACGGGGGTGAATTGATTCCCATGCATGGGTACACAGCTTATTAACAAAGACAGACAAAAGTCACACATAGTTATAATATCTGCAAATGAAGCTATAATATCTTGCTTTTTTTTACTTCACAGATAAACCTGCTAAGGAGAATGAGGGTCACAGGCCTAATTACCCAGGGTGCAAAGCGTATTGGCAGCCCGGAGTACGTCAAGTCTTACAAAGTTGCCTACAGTGACGATGGGAAGACCTGGAGAACATACAAAGTCAAGGGCAAAGATGAGGATATGGTGAGGCACGCATGGGCAAACAAGCATGGACACCCATTGTCATCTCTACACTATGTCCCTTTAGCTTCTCCCTCTAATACACAGACTAGGACACACACTTATACACATGCACACACAGTGAGAAGAGACTGTGCACTCAGTCAAGGACGGGATGGAGGACATGATGAGATGGCTTTTTAATTAGCTAGCACACACCGGGCCCATCTTGCTGCCCCTTACCCCCCTCCACTTTTATGACTTCTAGATTGAATTTTTATACTATTTGGGGATGAACAGCCACCAAATAGGCCACGCAGCATTCTATCATTCCTGACAGCAAACAATGGCTGTCCTCCATTTGGCCGAGCTCTGAATGACCCTGACATCCAAACTTCTCAAATTTATTTCACAGAATGAGAAGTCTGGACTTGAGTATTTGATGATATCAGTTTTGCTCCTTCTTTGTGTTGTATTTTTATGTTTTTATTTTGTAGTTATACATCAAAATTGAACAAACAGAAAGCAAAAATATACTTGATTGGTATAAATATTAACAGTAATTTTTGAGGCAGACAAACACCTGTACAGCTGGACCTGTCAGTGTGTTTGAAGCAGTTACATAAACTGATTCTTGACCAATTATACGTTTATAATTTGTTCAGGTCATTTTGACCTGTGGCCATCCTGTGACAACTCCTATTTCCTATATCGCATGAAAACACATTGCTCCATGTCCTTAAAGTTTTGTCTTTGTCGCCACCTTTCTCTGTTCATCACACATACGCTACATCAGTCACTTTGTTTCTGTCAGTCTATCTCAGGTCATCTGGATAAACCACTGCAAAATATACGGTGATAAAATTGGAGCACTAATTTAAAACACACCACTGTTTTTACAAATTACTGACTCAAATGGTGCGGGAAATTGTCTATTTTTTCCTGTAATTCAAGCTCATTGACCTTGAATGACAGCAATTTGTTGAGTGTGGATTAGACACCAGAGACAGCTCCAGATATACTGCTCCATTATGGCAAAACTGATCTGATTCACCACCCTCCTCGTCCCCTTATGCTGTTATTTCATCCCTTGTAACAGATTTTCAGAGGAAATGTCGATAACAACACTCCTTCAGCCAACTCCTTTACCCCTCCCATTGAAGCCCAATATGTTCGCATTTACCCCCAAGTCTGCAGGAGGCACTGCACCCTGCGCATGGAACTGCTAGGTTGTGAGCTAACAGGTGCGTGAACTCCAATGATTTTCTCCAACTGCTTGATTCAGCTGTATAGTGCCAATTAATCATGAGTTGCAGTTAGCAACAATAAAACAAATCTCGCTGTTATTTTTGTTGCCAGGATGTTCTGAACCACTGGGAATGAAGTCAGGCCACATCCAGGACTACCAGGTCACGGCCTCCAGCATCTTCAGGACACTTAACATGGATATGTTCACTTGGGAGCCTGGGAAAGCCCGTTTGGACAAACAGGGCAAGGTCAATGCTTGGACAGCTGGTCACAGTGACCAGTCACAGTGGCTACAGGTAAGATGTTATGTAATATGTTATAGCTACAGTAGAGGTTCAGTATATTAAAAGGAAAATGAACAACAGCCAGCCAAGTTACTGCAAATACTGCTTTTACTTTGTTGAAGCTCTTAGCTTCCTGGCAGAGAAACTGATGGTGTATCCATTATAATGCATGCCAGTTTATTTAGTTATACTGAATTTCATATGGAGGTTCATGGATGGGTATAGTGTCAGCTGTGAATGAAATAAAATGTTTAAGTTAGACCTTTATTAGCTCTCAGTATAATTCCTGAAAAATCTTGTCTTTTTTGTTATTGTTGTTGTTTTTGTTTTCTCAGACTTTTTGAATCCAGCGTGACTTTTTGGCTACGGCCAAGATTTCAGTTTCTATGAAACCAGCCTAACCACTGCTTTTCATTATAGTAACTGATGGCTGCAAATGTCTCCTGAAAGGGACAAGACATGTTTATAAATACACATTTACACCAGGGTCTTTCTGCCTAACAAAATGTAAGAGTGATAGATGCTGAGGGACTTTAAGATACATATCAGTCAGACTCAATCAGTCCCCAGAAGGTCTCGCATACAGCCTCATATATTGGATTTTTTTAAAGATAAAAGGCAGTAAATGCGCTTTGCTTTTACAGTGAGAAATCACATCTTACTTCAAGCTGGAAAACCGATAGCATAGAAGAAATTGTGATGTGGATCATCTTCTCAGGGAATGAAGAATGATTTTTTTTCTTGGCCTTTCTTCTGCACTTGGGCCATGCTTAGCGCCTCCCCAACAGTGACACAGTTAGCGCTCTGTAGTCACACTGACTTGGCTGTCTGGCTGTTATTAGATTGGTTGGGTCTTGAGACAGATATGTTTTTTATTACACTGAAAGCTTTTAGCCAAGAGAGAGGGTATACAGGGTTGTGTGTCGGAGGAGACAGCTACTTAGGCAGGACCCGTCCAGACCAGGGAGCGAGGCTAAGCAGAATTGATTGCTATGTGTAAAGGAAAACTCGTGGTCTCATATTACATGCTGTGCCGACAGGAAAAGGAAGATGCTATACAGGCACAGTGAGAAAATCAATGGCTTCCACAGCCAAGCCCATTTCTGCACACACAGGCATATATAATATTGTGCTTTTGAAAAGTAGACATTGACAGTGATATAGAGTGATGTTAATATTAATGTATCTGTTGGAAATGACCTTTTTGCATATAGTACCCATATATTCATTTGTTAAACTTCCATAATCAGTGTCTTCTTTATACTGGTTGCCATGGCAAATAATTGATTCTCAGTGACATTACTGAATGACTTTAAACCTTACAGATTAATGAAATTAATCAGCCTTAATGACAAATTAAGTATTCCTATTCATCAAGACAGCTGCTCCACTGTGGAGTGGAGGAAATTTTTTAATCTGTACAGACGCAAAATATTAAAATGTGTTTGTGTAAATTTGTTGTTTGTGAGAATATGAATATGTTGATATATGAGAGATGGGATCAGTTGATAAAGTAGTCTCAAATAAAACAAATACACTAAAAATTTGACTAAATTGGTTAATGCCCAGATTTAAGTTATTCTGGAAGGAACTAAGGAAATAACATTTCATAAAGGGAGATCGAGTCTTTCAAGATGTTTTCAAGAGAGAAGCTCTCAGGCTGAGCTGCCAAGTGTTCCAGCTGGTATAAACTGATTAGGTCATTATGCACAATAATATGTCCACATAGCAAAAAGAAATTTCCAGAGTAGCTTCTTTTCACAGTGTCCTGGCACTGCAAAGTTACTGTGCATGTATCCTTGATAGGTAGATATACTGCAATATAATGGTTGTTAGATGATGACACGCACAAAGCCAGAGTATTCCGAGAACACCCACGCAGACACAGGGACTCAACACAGAAATGGATCCGAATCCAGGTCCTTCTAGCTGTGAGATGACACTGCTAATCGCTACACTACTGTGGTGCCCATATCGTGTAAATCCGTAGAGTAAATAATGACAAAGACTAGTGTTTTTGTTTGTTTATTTTAGTTATTCTCTCTAAATGGTGTTGTGTAGACATAGCCTTATGTAGACATTGATAGTTGCTAAATGCATCACTCAATTTGCAACTCGTTAAATGTATTTATTATCTGCAAAAGGTTACAATACGTGCTATGAAAGTTCTGGTGTTTCATTTGTTATCCCCTGTCCCCAAGGTTTTCACACCCAATTATCTCCTTAAAGTGATAAATATGTGTGGTATGAGGCTGCGGCATCCCGATAATCACGTCTGCCTCTCATGACGCAGGCTGAACCAGAACCTTAAAGGAACTACGCTTGCACCTGTACAGATGGCACATTGGTGATAATGTTAAACTCAGAATACACTGCAATATGTCAGTAACTGCCTTATCTAACATGGTAATGTAATACAAGCTGTAACCAGATATATTTTTTTGCTCACAGTTGACTGTAGTCCAAAAGTCTGCATATGGGATTTTACCACAATATAACTCAACACAAACTCAGATTTCTGATAAAGAATAACACTAGTTTTGTTCTACTTAAGTGAAGTTACTGTTTGCAGTGTAGTAGATAGATACCCATAGTTACCATAATTTGGTTGTCACTGCGTCATTTGAATTTGGTTGGACCCAAACAAAAAAACACCAAGACACAGTCCATCTCAAGAACATGAGAAATGTAGTCAAACATATGCAGAGCAGAGCAGACATAACAATAAAGCAAATTACTACGAGGCAGGGAGTAGTCAGATGCTGCTGATGTAAATAGCAGGAGCATATGTGCATATGCATGCACGTGGGGAAACAGGACAATGGGAGATCGAGACAAGGAAGACAAAGACAAGTGGTGAGACATAAATGAAGTAACCTATCACAGTCACAGCTGTAATAACAGGAACACTCAACAGGCTCCTCTCTACAGGTGACAGCCTGTAGAGGCAAACAAAGGAATGTCTTTGATTGTTAAGGAAATTGTGGTACCCTCATACTGGATGACTCCCATAATGGTTAGGGTTGATGAAGGTGCATTAGGTTCTATGATGTAATTTAGCTTGACATCCACAAACACAGGGCCTCAAGATTCCAGATGAATAATTAGACAAAAACTGTCTATAATATATGGCTGAACCAGCCAACTGAATTTATGTTTTGCTCATTCTCTACCATTGTGGAACCTTGAAAACACATTGAGAATCACCTAAAAGGAACCTGTGAAAAATGATCATCCAGACACACAAAGAAAGAGCATTTTATGGTGTTTCTCCTTGGCTATTACATTTAAGCCTGTAAAAACATTGAATGTTCTTTTCATGAAGGAGCATTGCAGTGGTTTGTGGGATCCCTCAAGTTGTTAGTGACAATTGAAAATACTGACTCATATTTCTGAAATTCAACACATTGACACAGATGTTTAATCAATTGTGAAGCCCAGAGTAAGAAGTATGGAAATCCCTAAAGATTGCTCACTCAATGTACTGGTTCTACTTCAATTTTTGTTACCAAAGTAAAGATGTAGTGGTTAGCACTGTCGTCTCACAGCAAGAAGGTCCTGGGTTCTTCCCGTGTTTGCGTGGGTTATCTCCTGGCACAGGCCATAGACATGCAGTCAGGGTAATTGGAGACTCTAAATTGCCTGTAGGTGTGGGTGAGAGTCTGAATGGTTGTCTTTGTCTATATGTGGCCTTGTGATGGACTGGTGACCTGTCCAGGTTGTACCCCGCCTCTCGCCCGATGATAGCTGGGATAGGCTCCAGCACGCCGACAACCCCTACAGTGTCTAAGCAGTTGAGAAGATGGATGGATGAATGGATCAGATTTGTGTGTATCTGATCAGTGGCTGGCTTTATACCCATATATAAAATCTGCATGTATATGTTCCCTGTGGACATTTAATTGATGTTAAGTATCAAGATATTTGTGACTTGTCATTTACATTAATTGTGAACATATGATCATTATCTTGACAGAACACATTCCCCTACGTACCCCTCTAAAACATAAGTTAAGTTGTGTATGAACATGATTTTTAGGGTACTGGGTTACTGGTGGATAACTAGGAGAATGAAGCAAGGGACACATAATAGTCTACTGATTAACTGAAGAGTGCCAGTGAGAGCTGAGGCACTGATTGCATGTCTGAGAGGTAGAAGCAGAATTCATGGCAGAAGTGAGTGAATTTCATTTTTCAAGGAGGAAATTCCAGCTGAAATCAATTTTGCAAAGAGCAAAGTTAATGGATTTCACTTGTAAGTAGCTTTTACTGTGCTTTTGATTAAAAAAATAAGATATATTTAACATTACATTATTGAAGTGGAAGGTTCAAAACTGCAGTCTTTATGTATACATATTTTAACCCATGTATATTTGATCATATATATATTCAAACATTACATTCAGAAACTAAAGTAATAGTTTTGGATTAATTATGACTCAAAATAACAGCGTGAGGTTTGAGGTAAAAAGTTTGGGAAATTTAATAACATGAGCTTGTCAGAAAAAAAATCTCAGTAAGTGTCTCTTTGTGTTTCAAATGCTTTTCATCATTTCCCTTTGTTACACTTTGTTTTAACAGTCTCGAAGGCACTCATCACACTGTTGGCACGGTACTTTAAATTATGTTTTATTTAACAGTAGAATTCAAAATGCCTTTGTGAAACACAATCGAGTAAATTGATATTCTAAGGAAGGAAATTGTCCCAGACATTTAACGTCTCATGAAGCATCATTGCATGATGACATTTAATACAGGTGTAGAGCATTGTCCCATGAGGAGTAGAAGCTGGAAGCCGCAATAAGATGACGTAAAGCAAGATTAATTCCCACTCAGTGTTGTGAGAGTGCATTTGGAAGAATCCAACATTGTATTATCATTACACCAATTTTGCCGAGCATAGCTTTAGAATCAAATCGCTACAGCGTTGCTGACAACTTACTCTGTTTCTTTTAATCAATAGAATTTGTTTGGTGTTTGTTTCATCCATCCACAGAGAAGAATGGTTTTAATTTGTCCCATTGAAAGTCTCATTTGTAGCTGAGTGTTTATGCAGCAAAGATGAAGTGTGCCCTTTTTAAAAACAGAAAAGCTTCCTCAGAGAGAGTGAAGGCATTGTACCATGAAAGGATTTAAGAGGGATTTTGATCATGTGGAATAGCAACGATCATGTCTTTATTTCAAGAACAAGAGACTGCTGCTTTGTTGAAATTACTTGAATAGGAGAATAGAAGTAAGAATTTATAGGACAACTTTCAAGGGTGACATCTCTTCTCTGTCCTTCAAGATCCTCCTACTGGAGGACACCGTCTTTACAACCATGAATTGTTAAGCACATAATATCCTTTTGAATCTGGCATTTTTATTACTCTCATACTTTATCAAGCTTATTGCAAGGAGACAAAGTCACGTATCCCTGCAGATCCAACTATTGTAATCTAAGTTCAAATCATATTAAATACATCCTTTAATCTACCGACCGCTCTGTATTTTATCATTATTTGCCCTACTTGTCTAAAGACAACAACAGAATCAATAGGAACTGTACCTGCAGCCGGGTTTTCTTGCTTGTTTTCTTTCTTGCCAAATTAAAGAAACAGAATGTTAGAGGAACAACGTCTCCAGGTGGTTTCTCTTGCAATCAGTGAGACGCACACAACAATTTAGCTACAGCTGTCATGCTGAAAAAGTTAAGTGTGAAATGTATGAACACTGGCTTGAGCATAGCTTCTAATCAGGCTGCATCTACACTTGCAAATGCAAATGCAAATTTCATCGTGATTCATCCTTCACAGGAGTCAACATGACAATATTCATTATCCAACATTTCCAACTGAGCCAACAATATCAGTGTAACTGCAAACAAAACAATTAACAGTTTTTTTGCAGTTTCAACACCAACTCCTACAACTGTTATCAGATATACTGTAGATATACTTAATGTATTAACTGCATTCCACCATCTCTTTTATTTTTTCCACAATTTGTTGACATGTTCCAAGTGCAAAAAATCCCAGTGACACAAAGCTAGAAAGCCAGAATAACAGATGCAACCATGACTGCAAATTGCTCAGCCAACACTTGCTTTTGCAGATGTGCCAGCCCTGTTTCAGAAAGGCAAGATAAAATTCATGCCATGTAGACCTGTACCATGTGTGCATAAATATAAGACTTGGCAAGGATTTTGAATATGGAGTATCATGCTAACAGGGACTGTTTACTCTTTGGCTGATTAACTGCAATGTGATTATGTCAGTGGTTCCAAACTTATAAGCCAAAAACAGCATGTTCACACCTAATCAGATAATGATGCTATTTTCTGGGTTTAGTTTTGGTAAAAATACATCGTACAGTTTAGGTTTACCCCTTACTGGAAAACAGAAGCACTGGCTTGGTGCCCTTAACTGTGAACCTTGAGTGTCTCACTGGGGTGGTGGCATGGTGGTGTGGTGGTTGGTGCTGTTACCTCACAGCAAGAAGGACCACGAGTCAGCTGAGTACCTTTCTGTGTGGAATCTGCATGTTCTCCCTGTGTCTATGTGGGTTTCCTCTGGATGCTCCAGCTTCCTCCCACAGTCCAAAGACATGCACTTAGGTTAATTAGTGACTCTAAATTATCCAAAGGTGTGAATGATAGTCTGTCACTAAATGTCAGCCCTTTGATAGACTGACGACCTGTCCACGGTGCACACTCCTACCCTCCTACTTTAAATGACTAAATTTACTGTAATTCATATTGGGATAAATATAATGTGTTGGTTCAAAAATGTAGCTCACAACTATTGCTAATTCATTCATGTTGAGAATATTATCCAAGAAGAAGAAGAAGAAGAATCTTAGAAATAATCCACACTAATTTGAAAACATGCCTGATGTAAATTTCATTAAGGCACTATCATCAGAACCTCATTTTAATCCTGACTAATATAGCTCTATCTTTGCTCTATTTTATTCAGTTTCCCTGCAGCTAGTATGCTGATTGAATTAGCTTCCAAATGAAGTTACGGAAGGGATGGTAAATCCATCTGCTTCCCTGATTCAGTTGGGTGGTTTCTACTGTCTTCTCCCCAACTATATTGTTAACTGTACAGGTCTGTTTGGAACCTGTGTAATACTACTTCTCTGTTTTCATTATCCAAGGAAGTCATCTTATCCTTCAGCAACACATTGCTGATCTTCATCTCCATCTCCCTTGTCTACCTCCGTCTCTCCCAGTACCTCTTAGCTAATGTAGGATGCGTTTATCTGTTTTATCCTGGGATGATTGATTCATGAGTCTGTAGTAGTGCCTGCCTCAATCATAGGATATGCAGGAAGTGTTAGAGGGGAAGACTCAAGAGCTTGAATCAGTGCAGCACACACTGGATCCAAAGTGTTCTGCGTGTGTATCTTGTAGTTTCTCTTGATGAGCAGGATATCCCTGACTTCCATATTTAAATCAGACATCTTTATGTTTTGTATCCAGGAGTGTATGGACTAATACATGCCATGGTATTATGATGAATCTAGTCAAAGGTTAAGCCAAGGCTATAAATAAAATTCATTTC
>OMLM01010264.1:1621-29985 GCA_900302695.1 Helostoma temminkii | reverse complement strand
GGGATTGAAGGTGGGGCTAAAAAGTGGGTGTCACTGTTGTTTTAACTTGTTGCCATGGAAGCTATTGTACAGTGTCACTTTTTAACAGAGATGTGAAATCTGTCTGCCATGCTTCATTTGACAATGATTAAAGAATTTCATACCATACCTAAATTAATTGAAAAATCACGTGAGGATCACACATTATCACATATTGAATATATTTTTACCTTGATTACGCTTCCTTAAGCCATGCTTTTACCCTAATGACCACTGGCATTACAGCATCAATCAAACACTATTAATACTCTTGTATTATATGTAAAAGAGAAAGAAATTGCATGGTGGGTGAATTATACATGTATATTATGACAAATCATTCGAAACCTCCAGCCCTGAGAGTAAATTACTTTAATTTAGGAACCTATTTTTATGTGCATTTTTAAATGGTTTGAAACATTGCAACACACTGCAAAAACTTACTGAAGATGACTGACATGCGAGATAATAAACAAGCATTGCAGTTAAAACCGGTACTGCAGCGCTGACACTGAGGCTTATTGGCTGTCTCTAGTTGAACTGTCTTAATGCTTTCACAAAGAGTTTCCATTTTTTATTAGTATCTATTCGATTATTGCTACACGTTTTCTAAGATATCTGGAATAAATGTTTGTGCTTGTTCATTTTTTGTATTTATTTAGACATTTGTTTCAGATGCATAAAAGTATGTGTCTATGTCTTTGTGTTGTCTTGGAGATCTAAGCTGATTCAATTAAAAAGCTCAGGATAGATGTCACTCATTATAAGCCACCAATGTATTATTGGACACCTTCAAAGATTTCTGTGTAATCTTAAAGAACATTTCCTTTGATATCACACAAGATAATTGTTTATTCAGTTTATGGTTTGTTTTTTGTTTGTTTTGTTTTTGTTTTTTTAAACAATAGCAGCTGTCCTAGATAAATAATACCTTAATATATGCCATTATATGAAATCTACAGTGATGATGAAGTATTGTACAGAGAAATTAGGTATGGACAGCTTCTTTATTTCAGGGGATTTAATGTTTATTATGATACTGAATTCCAATAATATAATCATTAAATTTGGGTATCTGTGAGCTTGTGGGTATTTTCATTTGACACAACAGTAGCTCTCTGCATGTTGAAATGATTTCAGGGTGCTAAAACTGTTTAGACATTAATGTTACAGGGGATAAAAATGCTGTTAAGCCAATCTCGTCAACACATTCTGTTAATATAGTTTTCACTGTATGGGTTTTGCTGTGTGCTGCATCCTGCAGTGATGCTTGGCTGGTTAAATAAATGGAAGCAAACAAGTGTCACAGCAGAGTCAAGCCTTACATGCCTTTGTACACATCTTAAAAATAGGCCTGGATTACTCTGGTGGTTTCCACTGTTGACTAGTTTTCCCTAAGCTCTGGAGTGCTACAATAGGAGCTGAAGGGAACCATATCTATGTTTATGTTTCGCTGAAGAATTATCACCTTTAATTCATTTACCTACCCAATCGTTCCACATCGTAGGAATACAGTGCATTTGTTCTTGGACTGCAGCTCAGGCTGTAAGGGAAGGAAAACCTAAACCTTTAATTTAATGCACCAGCCTTTTAAGTTGTGGCTTTCTGACTAGATTGGAAACTTGAGTGCCACTGTTATTTTTACTTTTTTATATTTAATGAATAAAAACACATTGGCATAAAACGTTTTTGGACTTAATTCTACATTGAAAAGCACAGCAAGAAAAACAAAAAGAATTGTGTCACTATAAAAAATATTCTGGAATTTACTTTATTGTGTGCCAGAGCACTTTGTGCTATCATGCCATCAACATGGATGTTGTAGTTGAAATGTAACTGTGTGAAGTCTTGATTGTTCTGGATAACTGGAACTAAGTATACCCTAGCCAGTCTTATTCTGGTTTGGAAAATTTCAACATACAGTAAATTATATAGTATACATTGACCTTAATGTATCTAAAGATGTGGATCTCTTGGAGAAGTTTACTCAAGTTATAGCCAAACTCATTCTGTTCTTCAGTGTAAGTTACATTAAAAGACATTATCACCACTATGTGAAAATGTTTATTGATGTGAATCAGTGACTGTAAGTCCTTGGGTTCATGGACATTGTACAAGTATAATGATATCATTTCTCACAACTCATGTGTCTTTTTCCATTTTATTCCAAAAAGCTTTGCAAGTATCTGCTCTGATTGATCTTTGTAGGTACATTCCTGTTGGCTCTTATAACAGAGCAGACGTGCTACAAAGCTTTGAGGAGGTTTGCATGATATATGAGTATAAACAATATATTATGAGATGTCCACAGGCACATTATGTTCTTGCATATCATAACGACTTAATAGCCTTTACTTTGTACTCACCATCAAATGTCTTGTGCTTGGTAAACTTTCACTCACAAGTTAAAAAGGAGCGTAAAGCGGAAACTCATTCTTTGTATACGTCAGCTGTTCATGTATTATTTCTTACCTCCTCAGTCTAACTGTCAATCACTATGTCGAAAATGTACCTAATATAATGCTGTTTAGGTTCAAGCCTGCAGAGGAGAGTGAGAAACAGTGTACAGTCATGTTGCTTCAAACAAAAGCTCTTTCAGTTTGACAAATAAAAACATCTGTGAAAATTATGTTGTAGTTTTGTTTTGTTTAAATTGTCACTTATTGTATTGATTCCTTCAGCATGAAACAAGATTAAATATGTTTATAAATATGCTTAGTTTCAGTTAGTCTGAAGTGTTGATCATGATAACATTATTTTTTTTCTTTCTTTCTTTTAATGCACTAGCTGTCCACCATAAAAACATTCAGCTTCACAGAAAATGCAGATATATGCTTATTCATGTTCACACACACACACACAGTTATTTCAAAACAATGTGCATTGTGGCCATACATTTCCTGTACATTCACCTACAGATTATACAAACCAGTAGCAGAATAAGTTTACTTTAGTTGTTGCTTTATCTATTGAGATAAAACACACACACACACACACACACACACAAATCATTTCCCAGGACTCATCAAATCCATTGTGCACTGACCAGTTTCTGTGCAGTTTACTATCAAGACTTCTGAGGTGAACAACTTCTTGAAAGAAAATCTGATTTTAATTAATGAGAAATACAGTATAGAAATTGTTTAGGTTGTAAATAGCCGTCAAAGCTGAAAGGCTTAGAAAGGCCTATAAAGCTTTAATAGCTGAAAACATAGATGTTTTCATCAGAAACATGGACATTTCTAAGTGTTTCCAAACTTTGAAATGGTGGTGTATCTTTATTTTTAATTAATCAGACAAAAATGTGTTAAAATAGTGTTAACTTGCACTTTTTTGGCCATCTATGCTATTAAACTCAGTCTCTGTGTGGATTGCTACTTTAAGTTGCTATTATTGATGTCCTCTGTTCGGCCATTGCGATTTTCTGAGTCTCTCAGGTAAATTCTCATAATTGTGGCAGGGGATCTGCATATGCGTTACAGGGTTGACACAGCACTGGCAGGTAAAAAGTCCACTAAAAAAGTCCACCACTCAGTGTAATGGTAGGTAACTGCAGTTAGAAAACAATCAATATATTCTGGCAATATTTTCAATAAAAGATTGATCAGTTCAAATTTTCCATTCAAAGTGAAAGTGATGATTTTTTGGTAAGGGGATCATTCATTTCAAGGATACTTCCTGTGTGATATTTTACCCACAACAAATCAATAGAGAACACAAGACATTTCCACATAGATTTTCTGTCTAGAAAATAAATCACTGTAAATGTAAGTGATCTACTCGTTCAATCTGATTAAATAGGTTGCATGTGCATTTCATACATTTCAGAATGTTTATTTCTGCACGATTTCATATGGTACAATCATTTCCTCCAGTAGCAATGATGTCATTTATAAAAACTATTTTATTGCCTGAGCTTTTCAGATCTGGCTGTAATTTGTGCAGCTGGCTGGACATAACTGATAAGAAATATTGTATTCAAAACTGCTACACTAAAATTATTAGTATTATCAGTGTGAAAAGCTTTTTATTACATTCTGTAGAGCCTCCAGAACAAAGGAAGGCGGCAGGAATGATGACATTTGCTAAAGCACAGTGTCTTAAAATGTAGATATATGTTCATATACAAATTAAAGTAATCATATAGTGCAATTCATAGAATTATACCAATATTTCTAATATTGTGCGCAATGTGCATTTTGGTGTCTCCAGACATGCTAAACACAGCTCTCTTTACATTACATTTATTTGTGACCTGTGATCTCTTTAATTTTCACCTCATACCGCTCATTTCTACTGTTTTTTTTCTTTTACTTACCACTATGGGGCTCCCAAAATTTGCTCCTATCTACTATATTGTTTGCAATAAATAATAGTGTTTTTTCTCGTCTCTTTGGTGTTTCCCACAAGCTGTTGTTTTATACAAGAACATTGTTTGTCATCTTTATTTCAACATTGGGGTAGTCGTTTGGACTTTTCTGTGTCTTGACTTTTTCATTCCCTTTCCCATTTTAGTTCTTTTATCTTTTCTCATGCAAAGAGCATAATTCTATTACCACAATCAAAAAGGAAGTCACAATTATGCTGGTCTTCCTCTGATTAAATTTAACTTTGCAAACTGATGAAATGAATCTCTAGATTAAAACACCACTGCACCATGTAAACCTGAGGTGGAAGAGGTGGAGACACATTGTTTTAAAAAATGCTCTTTGTGAAGAAGTGGTGGCAATGTGTTAGTAGTACTAATACATTGTATTGCATTAATCACATTGTTTTGTATTTTCGTATGACATGTTTTATAAAAACAAACCCTATAACAATCATCAGTGATACTTCAGGCATCACAGAACTTAGCAATATCAAATACTGTGTGTTCAAAGGCCTATGGAGGATTTCAAACACATTTTTCCCCTTCTTTTCCTGAAGTTACAAGCATGGTGTTGCATATAGTGTAAGAGATATGGGGTTGAGCTTATAATGATTCTGAAAGGTTATTTTTAAAAGGCCAGTCGGAAAGAGTGAGGAATAAAATGTTCACAGAGAGTGAAATGTAATCTGGAGTCTCCCTGACTGCCTGTCTGAAGAATGTACAAAAAAATCTATTGGTAGAAATGTATTGAGATTAAAGGTCTTGTTCCCATCAGGAGTGTGTCCAGCCTATTCTGTAAAACGTTGCATTATCAAGTGAGCAGAAATGACAGAGCTAAGATCATATTAAATGCTCTCCTGCTGTTCCCATGTGTAACTGACTGACAAGGCTGGCAGAGGAAAGTGGGGAAAGGAGGGAGTGTAACTTTTTGTCTGCAATGCAGAAAAGCTTAATGTAGAAGGTATTTTATTAAATAGTCACATTTTTGCTGTGGAACTATTGATGTTGAAGTGTTCCACAATTCAAATAATAATCCAAATACTAACACAGTAATGGAAAATGTTACCAGCTGAAGGCCCTCTATTGACTGCTGAAATGAAATGGTTCTTGTATTGATTTGGTAAACAATCACTGCACATATGTCACATGGGTGTAAAATAAATGCTTACCAGACGCTCAAGAGCATGTATTTGTTGTGCTTTTCATGTCAGTATATGTTGCAATGTGCCATTCAGAGTGAATAAAATAAAATCCAGTAAATCCACAGCAATAAATGTATTGTCAAGGATGAGTAAACCAATTCTGATCCACGATGGATAACATTATGCTGATCATATAATAGGTTACATTCTAAATCCTTCTTTCAATGCCTCTAGGCCTGTGATTGTGTCTGGGGGTGTGCAAACAAGAGATGAAGTCTTTTTATTTTTCACAGATACAGCCCACTTGGTCAAGGCAGCTGTCTTAACAAGATTTCCTCCAGACCTACAACTGGTAGATCCCTGCCTTGCAGGTGCTACACATAATACAATTCCCAGCACTGATGTTAGTGGATCATTCCAGTGGGTTATACAAGAATAAAAAACATTCTATTTCAAAATGTAAGCCTGAATGGTATGATGGTCCTTTATGCATAGAGGTTTAACCAGCATCTCCTTTTGCTAAGTCTTGATATTCTTTTAATTAAAAATTAAAGACCAGATGGTGTGTAGCACAGTTGTTGCCCAACTGTCACACCATCCTGCATGGATCTGTACATGATAAGTCAGATTGGGATTTGGTACAGAAGCCCTGCAGGCCTTTTAGAGACGGCCAGTTGGTGCATACAAAGGGAGATCCTGATGAATTAAATAGTTACCTGAAAACAAAGCAACTGCCATGCTGGAGGTGGAAGAGTGAGAGAAAAAGCTTAGAAGAGGTTGAATTTATAACCATCGGGAATAACAGTATCTATTAATAATGTTGACGACGAGTGGGGAAAAGTAGAACAGCCACAAATGTTGCCTATCTGGTGCCATTATCAGTAGGACAGGGACTAGATAAATGAGACCAGGCAGCTATCCATCAACTATTCAAATGAACAGTGCAGATGTGTTTCTGAAGGGTCCTTTCATAATTGCAAGAGATGCACATGAACATTGGGTGTTTTCTGGTATTTCATGCCAAATTCAAAATGTTCTTTTATTTAGATTTAATCATCAAGTCTCAGAGATTGTACATGGTTTCGACTTTTTAACAATTTATAAAACTTTGATGACAAATTTACCAGCCAGAGAGGAATATTATAGCACCACACATTGTTTGAGCTATATATAGTGAAAGTTATGATATGGACTAAATTTGTCTGCATGATGCTCTGTTTGTCACAATGAGTATTGAGGACAAAAGAGTTTCATGTGCCCTATGATATCTCTCTTGTTATCTTGTTTGTGTAGTCTTTGGGGAATCTTTGGCAGAACTGGGCCAGTCTTGTGTGTACTGTTCACCTCTCTAATGAAACTGATGCAAATGTTATTTTGGGCTCAGTTAACGTACCTGTAGAATATTCAAGTGGGACAAAAATTACCACTAAAAAGCTCCTGAAAGCATCAAACTAACTCTTGTCATTTGTTATTGAGGTCAGCCTTGAATGCCTCCTCACCTATGGATTCCACAGTCGAGGTAAACTGATGACAGCGCCAGTGAGTGGTAAAACAACTGCGAGTTTCACTAGTTTCTGTGAGAACACATAAATAAAAACATACTCACAAAATGTATCATTTGGGCAGGCATCTTGGAGACAATCTGTGAACTAAGCCAGGTGGCGGTGGTGCATGTCTGAAAATCTATTTAGACTACATACTTTGCCTGATGAGTCATTGTTTGTCCATGTGAATGAATGTAAATCTGCTCACAGGAGATTCTGAAAGGGCAAAGAGTCATAGACATAAGGAGATGCAGCCTGACCCACAGTTCTGATCCAATGTGGCAACGAGACAGACACATTTCAGAAGCCTCAGTGCAGCATCTATGTGTAAATATCTACAACAAAGGCTGACTAAGCAAACTAGTTAGGGACTGGATATTGTTTTTGTTCTCAGTTTTACAAGACAGGCTTAGTGCTTTTACTTTTGAAAAGACAATATATATTTTATTTTGAGGATGCTAATATGATTTTTATGTTAAAAAAAGAGCAAATACATGTTATAATGCAACTTTATGCAACAGGCTTTGAAATTAAAAAGCTCTTGAGCTCTTGTGTCTCTTCCACCCATCCCACTCTATTCTGATTGGCCAGCCAGTGAAAGACTTCTGGTGGGCCAATATGTGCATTGCAAAATCATGCTGCATAATACAGCAAGCTGTGAAAACAATTTAATAAATGTACCTTCACTGCTGAAAATGAAACCATGAACCATGAGAGCTGTGGTGCCAGCTCACCTGAAAAGGTGGTTGGGTGGGAGCTCATACATTGTGGGTGTAGGAGCCCAAAATGCTTGATATCACATACACTCAGCACTTAAGAAAAATTCTTAAGAACAAAGCAAAACTGAAACTTGGGTGTTTCACATCCTCTGGTCCTCTGACTATGAGAAACACAGATATTTAACTTTATAAAAGTGTATATGTAACATCAGAACACAAAAAGCAGCAGAAAATGAACAATGTTTATTTGGCTATGTGAGTATAAAACTAGATGTAACATGAAAGGGGTTGATTCATCTGGCTCTGCTGCTCCTCTCAGCTTGGTGGAAAGCTTTAATGCATTTCAGGTCGTTTGGTTTTATAGCCCACCACTGGATTGTGTTGTTGAATGTTACCACTCCTGTCGGTAATGTTTCTAGGTCTTTTCTTCTAGTCGTAGTGGTAATGTCAGGAATCAAACATTTAAATAAATATCTAATTATGATCAAGTGGACACATTCTGAATTTATGACATCTCTGTAGGCAAAGTGGGTTAGAGAATTTAAATGTCCAATTTTATTCTTCTGTGTGTGTTTGAAGGCTAAGCCTTATGATTCTGGCAACAGAATGTGAAAGGTTAATGAGAACATTAATAAACAATGCAGCAAATTATCCATGGAGTGTTTTTAGAATCTGTTCACAGTGATAAGGAAAAATCCACTGCACTTTAGAGAAAAAAATAACTTACAGTATGCACTTCAGCATGGGTGGTAACTTTTAGATACTGCCTGCTATGGCATTATTTTCTCACTTTAGGTTGAGCATACGATGTAAATATGTACAGAATGTGGTTTGCTTGATGCGTTAGTATCCCACCAACTCAAGTGTCATGTTAAAAAGTTGTGGCGTACTTTATAACACTGTGTGACACAATGAAAATGCAGTTAGGTCTAGAAGTATTTGTGCAATACTTTTATGATTTTGCCTTCATAGACCATCACAATGTATTCGAAATAAAATAATCAAGATGTGATCAAAGTGTAGACTTTCAGCTTGATTTTAAAAGGGTTTCTAAAAATTATGGCATTTAAGAATTACAGACATTTTAAGTAAAGCACCTCTGTTTTCAGGGGCTCTAAAGTGTTTGGGTAAATCACTGACAAGAAGTGACCAGGTGTGGTCCATTCCCTCATTACTTTAAGACAAATGAAGCAGATAAAAGGTCTAGAGTAGATACCAGGCACTGTGTTGGCATTTGGCAGCTGCTGGACTGGACCTACTAATATGAAGTCCAATGAGAGTTCAATGCAATGAGTTCAATAATGAGGCCATCATTAGGCTGAAAAAACAACATAAAATTTTAAGAGATATACAGTACAACAGTTTGGTACATCCCTAAAAAGAAGAAAAAGCACTGGTGATCTGCTCACCAGTTGGTGATCTGCTCAACAATATTGAAAGGCCTGCATGACCATGGAAGACAACTAAAGCAGATTTTCACAGAACCCTTTTCTTGGTGACAGAAAACTCTGTCACAACATCAAAAGAAGTCAAGATTACTCTGGAGGAGGTAAACGTATCATCAAAGTCTAAAAACATTTCTGTTAGGGCATGGGCATGTATGGCTGCCAACAGGCTTACTGGTGTTTAGTGATGATCTGACTGCATATAGGGCTACGGCTATACTCTCTGCTCACATTCAGCCAAATGCTACAAAACTGATAGGACAGCTCTTCACAGTGCAGATGGATAATAACCCTACTACTACCCTAAACTACTGCAAAATCAACCCAAGACTTTTATTTATTTATTATCTATTAAAATAAGACATGTTTACATTAGCTAAATTGCATATCAGTAAGCATGTGTGATCAACATGAGAAAATACAAAGCCACAAGATGCAATGTACATGCAGTATTCATTTTTAATTGGCTAATATAGAAGACTGCTTCCTACCGATCTAGTTTACACATTAGTATTAGCCAACTGCTAATGAGTACTGTACCTTACCATGACATGAACTGATTAACATAACACATGATACAATAATGCAATTAACATCTAGGAAGGTTACATTTTATAATATCAAAAAAGTGAGAAAGATAGGAAAAGTTCATAGAAGTTGGTCATCAAAGTCGTTAAAGGTCATGAAGGAGATGATGAGGGACAGAAAGAGGCAAAGTGACTCATGTTCCAAGACAATTTGATAGTGAGACATCTGGAAATTAGGTCTTTGCCCCACAATGATGTGAGGTAATGAGAACTTTGCAGCCTATGCCACTGAAAGATTAAGCCCAGCTCCAGTGAACCTTGAGTGATATTCAAGAAGAACATCAGAGCCCAGGACCAATGAAATTGAAAACTTTGATGAAAAAAACTGAGCTGAAATGTGGTCTAAACTACTCAGGGTAACTCAGTAATGTATGGAATGCTTAAAGCTTTGAGAACACAGTGAGAGCTTCAGAGTCAGGGTAGAAATGCCTTGGTGAAAGAAGCTCTTCTTTATGTCAACATCGCTCTGTTCTTTGAAAAAAACATGATTAAAGAGAATTTTTAGATTGTTTACCTTTTCATTTTAATTTAAATGGAACAATACATCTGAACATTTTGTGAAGGATAACCAGAGTGTCAGAGCGTGTCATGTAATATTTGTTGTATTGTTTCACAGAATATATACTTCAGAAATTTACCCATTTTGAACAACAAAATATGGATTGTCTCCTGTGTCGTGGCCACTGGTTCAACTTTTATAAAAGTAGGATTCATCAGCAGTGATGTTGCAGGCATAGTACTGAGAAACGGTTTGATGTGATATCTCAAAAAATCTAATTAAATCTCCCACCTCGCCATCTCTCTGTCGCTCTGAGGCGAAAAGTACTTTCAAGGCAACACAAACTGATTCAGTGACTTCTGACTAAAGTTTTGTACTAAATAAATACATTTGATTAGTTTTGGAATTAACTGTGATAACTCTTATCTATTACTTATCCTGTAGGGTGTGAGACCCAGGCAACATGTTTAAATACATCTTTGTAGACTCAATTAGAATCAAATACTACTAACAAAATTCTCCAAGGTAACAATGGTGTGGTTTGGATATATATATTTGTAACTGCTGTGATATGCATTTTACTGCATACATTCTGTGTAGTAATAATAATAAATAATTACTGTTGCTACCTCATTTTTATTTAGCTGTTAGAGGTTGTTTTTCACAATATTGTATTTGAGCTGTGACGTAGAGGAAGAGACGCTGATTGCTTACACGCTGCTGACTGATGAGAAGTTATTTCAAGATTGCATCTAAAAGTGCAAAAAAACAAGAAAACGCCAACATAGAGAAAACGTTTTCTGAAAAGTTGACATAGACAAGAGGTTGAAACAGTGAAAAGGATAAAAAGGAAAAGTTGAGAAACAGAAAAAGCAGACATCCTCAAAAAGTTAAGAGTGAAAGGTTGGAAACGAGAAATCGAACAATTTAATAAGTAAATATTAGAACAAAGGCAATAGATGACTAAAAGAACAAAAAACCCATGGAAGGATAACAGATGAGGGACAGAAAGAGAAAGCATTAAGGAAATAACAAAGGTCAAAAATCCTTTGACTGAGTTAAGAGGACGTTAAACCAAAAAAGAGGAGACAGTTGCAGAGATGAAGTACAGAAAAAATGTTCAGAGAAGAATAAACAAAAACTAAATAAAATAAAGAGCCTTTAAGGGAATCTTTAAAAACATATTTTACACTTTTATTTTGAAGGGAATTGGCAGAAGTAGCTAAGTAAAATTACCAAGTCTTAATTATAACTTAGATATGAGGAATTTTAATACATAAATTTGCTAGTTAAGTTAATGTGTTTACATTTGGTGCCTTTATTTTGATAGGACTTGGCAGAAGTATGTGTCAATAGTGGTCAAATAGTCAAATTGTCAACCAATTATAAGGCAGACATTATTTATATGCACTATTGAGTCTGCAGTGGAATAGAAGCCTTGCAGAAACAGTGACACAAACTAAAAAGCTACTCAGTCAGGTAATCATAAACTCTCAGTCATAAAGGCATTTAGCTTTAAGTTAAGATATTAACACTCCAAAAGCCAGTTTTTATTCTTTGTACAGATTTTATTGTTCACCAAGATACATAGGACATACTACACTCCCGAAGAGGCAGGTCTCTTCCTGCAACACTTTTAGCCATTTAACTTATGATGTAACATTTGCAATACGCATTCATTAAAACAATAATTACCAAGTCCATGTTGCCACGCCCACGTGGGGAAGCTACAGAATATCAATTCTGAACCACACAGATATGAAGAAGATGACCAAAAGGGGAAAAAGTTTCAAGTGTAAAGACCCGTTTAAAGTTGAAATTAAGTTTCTACAATAAACCATGACGATACATGAAGCTGATGAAAAGAGGAAAGATGATGGGAAGTTGAACGATGACTCCCATTGAAGTCAAAGGAAAATTTACCATGAAAAAAGATAAATATCATAAAAAGTATAAAAGATGAAAAGCTGAAAATTAATAGCCTGCAAAGTCAAATAAAGACAACGAAAGAATAATAATAAAAAAAATCTAATAATAAAGAAAATAGGATAACAATGGTGGGAGATGATAATATATAAGTGCCATGGTTGCTTGGACTATGTGATTCACTTTGCAGGCACAAGGGATTATGGGACAGTCAAAGAGTGAATTCAGGCTGTGTAATGGATGTTAATGGTTATTACAGTTAGGTTGCACTGAAATGTTTAGTTGAGTGAGTTGTGTTGTCAGTGGGCGGGGTTTAAGGACTGAATAAAACACCATGACTGAAAGTTCTGTGAGAAATTATGGCCACTGGGCAGCATGGCAGCTTGACTGTTAAATAAAAGATGTTATTCTGCTTCACTTGATACTTAAGTATTATGGGAGAAGTAATTGTAACTTCAAAAAACAGTAATAGGAGAAGTAACTGTAACTTTCCTTTCAGACATTGGTCAGGGTACTGAAGACACTTGGCAGCCTGTTTGCATTAAGCTCATGTTGAGGTAAGTGCATTTCTTGATTAATGCACATTCTACCTGAATGCAGTAACATGTCCACCACACTTGCATCTACTCAGCCCAGGTGTGCAGTCTCACAATACAGAGCTCAAGGTGATGGTTTTCTTTAACATCAGTAGTTTTAGTTACATACACAGTGCAGGCTACACAACTGACAGACACGTTCACAGTAGATGTCGACAGATGCCACCAGAGCTCCAAACACTTCCAAAAACATTTTGGGCGCAAAGCAAAACAGATGTGGGGTTAATCAACAGAGCTGAACCCAGGGATAGTATTAGTTGTGACTCAATCAAGTTTGATTGGATTCCTCCCTTCAATGATGAAGATAGAGTTTAGAGTTTCATATGATGGTAATCATAGCTTGCTTAAATGTTAGGATGTCTATGTTTGAAAAAACAACCATTGATTTCCAGCATATGACTATGGAAGATTGGTTTTTAATCTAAGGAATTAACAAGTCTGATATTTCATATATTATGTAAATACTTGTGTCAGCTTATGTTAGTTTGTGTTAATGTTACTTTATGTAATCATAGAATGATCAAAGGGAGGTGTGATATTAAAATGATTGATTTTATAAAAATTTCCATCAAGATTATAATAATATAATATATATAATTTATCCTTCATTGTCCTTTGTATGTTTTTGTGTTCAACTCAGGATGCTCATTCATTGTTCCTGTTTAGACTAGTGTGCTCCTGACCCTGAGATGGTGGGGATGGGAGTGTAGCTCAGTGTGTGATCATTTTGATAACTAGCAGTGTAACAGGTGGTTCTTTGTTCATTTGGCCGAACCCTCTCAGGAGAGTGCTGGAAGGTGTATTATTAAAATGTCTGAGGTTAAATTTTATAAACCCTTTGATATTCAAAGTTTTCACAGTGTTGCAGATGAAAGTTTGTATATTATGCCTTCTTTTATAATGTTTTCATTCAACTTCACAATGGAGTGCAAAGGAGAAAATGGCAAAAACAAACAAAATAAATAAATAAATATTGTTGGTATTTTGGTGGAAATTATTTTGTGTATTGGACTTCATCTAACACATTTTCAACATAAATAGGTTGACACTGTGCAGAGTGACACTACCACTCCCCTAATAGTAAAATATGTAACTCCGAACAGTGTTTAAATCCCTCTTAGTGTTTCTTTAACACTTCTGTGACCTAAAAAAGGAAACTCTTAACTTTTACTAGTCACTATGTTAATTTAACTCTGAGAAACACAAATTATGTGTAGCACATAGGTTTACTCATTTTGAGTTAATATTAAATCAGTACTTTTAGTTTACATGAACGGTCAGCATATCATTTTTGTTATCACATTATTTTTACAACTATGGGATATTAATGTTTCACTAAATGATCACCTCAGCAAAAACTCTAGTACAGGTGTCCTCTTTACTACTTATGGTAGTTAGTTAAGATGGCGTTAACTTGGTATGGGGAGAAGGCAAGCGTTAAATATTTGTCAGATGTCTCAAGACAGGCAGCATTAGAGTGCCAGAAGGCACTGAGTTGTTTATCTTAACATGTAAGTTAGCCCGTTAGCTTTGTAAGCACATACGGTTTTCAGTTGACACAATTAACAGTTAGCTAATATGTTCAGTTCAGCTTTGTCTGCCAAGCTTTGTTTCTAAGTTGAGCGATTGTGTGAAATGCATTTTAAGTGTAATTATTAACTT
Source organism: Helostoma temminkii (assembly GCA_900302695.1). Lineage (NCBI taxonomy): Eukaryota > Metazoa > Chordata > Actinopteri > Anabantiformes > Helostomatidae > Helostoma > Helostoma temminkii. Next base: position 15,478 of record OMLM01010264.1, on the reverse strand, counting down.
ATCGCTATGTGTAATACAATAACAATGTTATGGTGTATAAATCTGTGTATTTACTGCTTGTTTGATTGAGTGGTGTTTAGTTAGCTCATAATGTTATATTAGCATGCTGTTGATGGCGACTCTTTGCAGCTTGACTAGTTTGCTGCTTTGTTTTTGATAAGTCTTTAGAATAAATGCTGACTTGAACTGAATATGAAGTTAGCAAGTGCACTTATGTAGCTTGGCTTGTAGGTTGTGGTCATTATTGTTTACTTACATCTGTTGCGCTGACTATCAACTTGTTTTGCCTTTTTTTGACCAAATTATTGTACGATAGTAATTTATTATGTTGTAACATGTAAGTCACCATTGCTTCATACTTGTAAATAATCGTACATATGTAAGCACAACCTTGTCTGCATTATCTTAAGGTAATCAATTTAGGTTTTTAACTTGGTAATTGTAGATGGCAAAGTGCAATGCTATTTAGTAAACAAAGACAAAAGTGACAAACACATGGACAGGATGTAAGATGTCAGTGAGTGGTAGACAACTATAGTAGTTATTTTAACAGTGATCTTGAGAAAGTAGTCAATATTGGCTAGTTCAAAATTAACTTTCTACCAAATATGTGGTATTGCCGTCCCAGATTATTATGGTGGCCACCACATTCCTAATACAGTGGTGATTCTGGCATTTCAGAATAGATCGTCAGATATGATAAAATACAGTTGTTCAGTTGATAAAGTATAGTTTAAATTTGTACACATGGTGCATGAATGAGTAGATGCTATGTTGTATCACCTATTACATATAGGAATATTCACACTGTAAGGGGTACAGATTTAATATCAGAAAAAATAAATGATTCTAGGCCCTTTCAAAGATTTAAAGGTTTATTTTTCATAAAATGGACCCATCTGAAAATGACCCTGGACCAATTCCTGGAACTGTGGCCACTGGCCAACTGAAGAAAGCAGTGCTGGTGACTATATATAAAGACAACACAAAAACATACAAAAAGATTTTCCACATCAGTGATGCCTCACAACTTTGATAGTTTGTTTCTGTCCATTTAGAGAGTTTTTTAAAATACAACAAAGACTTCAATGGCTACATTGACTGTGACACCACCACAACTGTACAAGACGCACAGGCTCATTTTCTACAGAAGGGAGGATGAAGATAACTACTCTGTGTCTGCAAACTTATAGAGAAACATGGATTGTAAGTCTGCAGCTTTGTAAGCAGCTTTGTACTGTATTAATCTACTAATGTAACAGTATAACTAGTGGCATGTTAAAGTACACTGGTCATGACTGTTTGTTATAATATTATCTGGCTGACCGCATGAGTGACTGGTTGATTTTGGCATTTATAGGTATGAGTAGTAAGGATATTTAGGTATTCAATGACATACAGGTTATGTAAACTTTAAAATTTGTGTCTGCCTCCTGTTGTGATTGATTGCATGTCTCAGATATCAGCAGACAAAGACCTGAGCGAATGGCTGACTGTCATTAAGAGAACGAAACCGTCAACTGAGAACAATTCTGCAATGGAAAAGACATTCAGCTGATACTGGATTGGTAGAGAGTCACCAACAGTTGGAGACATCTCCCAGAAGTACCCTCACTTCATTCATCCATCCTTGGTGAGAATTTGAATTCTGACTCTTTATTACTCTCTTTCTCCCTCAATCTCCAGTATGGAAACAGCATCTCTTCTTTCTGTGTCACTGATGACACAAGTGCCATGTGCAGACATAACTATTCTGCATTGGCAGCCTGACCACTAATGTCCACCAATTCGTCATTGTTGCAAGAAGAGACAAAAGAAGTGCCCAATCCCATTTCTACCCCTTAGCCCTACTCCTCAGTTTTAAGTGTTCATGTGAGGGGTAGGGGTGTCCTGGTTTTCTTTTAAATGGAGGGGTATGGATAAGGGCTACATAGCCCATGAAACAAAGATTTTTCAGGACCACACTTCAAACAAATGGGTAGGAGGATTTCTCAGCATACACCAGATACAGTATGGCAGCACACACAATATCACATATCATTGCTGCTGATTTGTCAGTCTCGCATGTTTAGATATTTTTATGTCTGAAAATTAACTGACCAGACGTAGTAAATTAGCAATTTGCTATTTTATACCACTGCATAACTCTGCTGATGTTTTCTTGATACGTGATGTCATAAACAAAATGCTTTTGTATTAATTGCTATTTGTTGTTTAGTGGCAGACAAACACAAATAAATGCCTACAGACTACACAGCAAAGATTACCACGCTGTAAACACTCTGTTTTACTTATCAGCTACTGACACCGTATGATGACATATAACGGTATAGTTAGGGGAATAAGGTGTCTCATTTCTTAGGGGAATATTTTCAGCCCTACGCTTTACCACGCTGTTTCAAGGGGCAAGGTGTAGGGGTAGGGGAAGAGCTAAGATTGAGAAATGGAATTGGGCCTAAATTGCAATCCCACTGGAAGATGAGCACCTGACCTGTGATTTGGACAAACTTTTTAAGTTTACTGTATCCTCCCCAGCTTGCTTCTGTTCCTTATTTTCCTGGAGTACATATATGAAATGCCAATGTAAAAGATTGCAAAAAGGTCTAAAGTGTTGGAACTCATTAGCAAACTTCAGGCTTTAGCCTAAGTTAGCTCATTAGGTACTTATGTCCAATATGTAAACGGCCAGTCAATTCATACAAAATGAAATTTTTTGAAATTGCGTATTCTCTTGTGAAGACAACAGAGATCTTCTTAGGCCACAGAGCTGACACAATAATATTGTATTATATTGATATATTTCAGTTCTTGAAATGCTGAGGTTCATCTTTAGTAATGAAAATTTTCAGGCATTATATGTACAGTTTACAGCTGTGTAATATTTGTGAAGAAACTTGCCTCCTTAGTATGATTCAAGGTGAGCAAATATTCAAGTTGAGCAAATATTCAAGGTGAGCAAATATTCTATTGACAGAGAAAAATATGTCTTTGCAAATATTTTCAGCCTATCTTAGATGATATCAAAATCCTAGAGAGTTAAGGCTTTAACATTTATATAAGATGAGAAACACACAGACTACATTGGACAGTTTGCCTTTTGACTGCAGACAGTCTTGCTTGTCATGGACTTATTCTGCAAATCGGAAAAACCTTCCACCTATCATTGTTGACATTATTAACATTTTCATTTCAATTCAATTTTATTTATATAGCGCCAAATCACAACAAAAGTCATCTCAAGGCACTTTACAATGTAAGGTTTAAGACCTTACAATACCACAAAACAAAAAGGAAAACCCAACAAATACCCTTTGAGCCAGCACTGGGCAACAGTTGAGAGAAAAAAACTCCCTTTTTTTAAGGGTGGTCTGTATAATATCACAACATAGAAAGATGAGTCCATTACCTTGAATGGGGCAGTTTGTCATCAAGCTAGACTTTTTTTTAAATAAGAGCTTCGAATGAGCTAAAGGTACAATCACACTTAGAGGTGAGATTGAAAAGAGACTTATAAATTAAGGCTACCCCACCACATTGTTTAGTTGAATGAAAGAACAGTCAATTATGATTATGGGTATTCAAAAGTCATTCTTAACCTGAAATCTGAGAACTGCCATCAAACAAACAGCAACACAGATGTGGTGTCTTTTACAAAGCTTGCCTTTTAATTTGGGGGATGTTGTCATTCCTAAAAGTTTGGACTGGAAGTTGTTCATGTTGTTGGGATAGATGTGCAGCATTGTATTTGCCCCTGTTGTAAAAAGAGGTCTTGCAGTGTTTCTGAAACAGCCGATCATAAACCATCATAAACCATTTAAAGAACTGTAAGTTCATAGAAACCCCATCCTCAAACATCATTTCATGACACATTATCCAAGTATGATGATCAGATTCTGGCCCTTGTCAAAACTGTGGTGTATGAGGTTCGGAGCAAAGCATAATCCCCTCAAACAGCAATTTCAAGAATATATCAAAGACACTGGTCTACAGAAATCAGGTACAGCATATGCATTGTTGAATGTTTGGTGACCCATTAGGTTTAAATACTGTGTTCCAAATGCATATTCAGTTGTTGTCCATTCTTTGGAATATAGTGACCAACTAAATAAAGGACTAGTCACTTTTGAAGCTGGGGCAGCAGAGAGTTCATGTGTCAACTTCAATCAGTGTAGATGGATATACATACAGAGAAGGAAGTATTCTGATGTCGGCAAGTTCTAGGCAGGAACCCATATTTGGAGTGGTTGTTCATTTAATCCCAAAGATGGACAGAAATGTTGTGTTGGCCTTTGTAAAGATTGCTAAAATAAAATATTTTGATGATCATTTCTCTGCCCACACTGTGGAAAAGGTGGAAAAGGTATACAGACATCCAAAAGTTCTGCCCGAGTAATTAGATTGCCAACATCATGACATTGAAGTTTTAGGGGTGATGTGATGTATGTTTGTCCAAGGTACACTGTTTCGAAATTAATTAAGTTATCAGTAGGATACTTAAACACATTTTAAATACTGACTAATTGTGTCTTGTAAATGGATTGTTGCAAGTTATTTTTTCTAAAAAAAAAAGTGTTTTTATTTTTTATCTACAATGAATTTGTGTAAAATAAAACATTTTTGTGTAGGGTTTGATGTATAGTTTCTCTTTGTAAGTAAACACAACACATAAGTTGTTAATGTTACACATGTTTACACATCTTTGTATTAGCCGTCCTGACCCAGTATTCACGTTAATATGATTAACAAAGTCAGTGTAACAATATCAACACAACAAGAGTATAGTCCTAAAACTCACCCATTGACGTGTAAGAATTTAACGTTGCGTCTCTTCTAAGAGTGAAGTTCACCATGGAGCAGGACAACGTCCACTGGATTCCTGCCACTGCCCACCACATGCTGCAACAGTGGTGTGAGCATGTAAACTCACCGTCTCCGTAATAACAGTGTTATTGTTCTAGCTAAGAATTTCTAATTCACCCACCCCCTCTGGTTGCACTATAACAGATAACTGGATGACATCTGAGGGTGTGGACACAATCAAAGGAGGCTTTTGAGGAATTTTTCAACAACCACGATGCGGCCGTTAAATTAAGTCAACCAGCACTTGACTTTTTAGACAACAACACACAAGGGCCCATATTTGGAAAATACAAACAAATTGGACGTAAAAGTATTTTTTAAGTAGACAGGCACCAATGCTCTGCTTCATGAAACCAGCTTCTACCAAGTGCTGAAAGAGGCCACATTTACCTACAATTCTAGGTATAATTAACTGTGGAAGAAAAGAAAAGACACAAAAATCTAAAAAAGTTGAGGAGGAGAAGTTAGAGTGGGAGTGACATCACGCACTCAGTCATCACGCATTACCGTCATTGAAACCTATGGAGAAACAATTTGCCTATAAATTAAAACTGCCAAAATTCAAAAAGTATAAAAAATATGAAGAAGTTCAATATCATACTGACTGACTTTATTTATTTATTTATTTTTAAAAAATCATTAATTTAAAGCTATTTATTTAGATTTGAACACATACACACACTGTGAAATTCTTTGCTCTACAGTGACATGTTTTAGGATTCCAATATCAACTATTAAATCTTTATAGCTGTGTGAATTTCGTATTGTGTATGTGTTTTATTTTAAGATTGTTCAGCAGGCAGAGGGACCCACTCAGTTCTGAGTGACCACTCCCTTCAATGTTCTCATCATCATTTCATCTCTTGTATTGCTCCATTTTGCCAAAGGACTCGATTCAGTCAGATGTAATTAAAATGTTTTATTGGGACGATTCCCTTAGAAAACATTTTGCAGTGACTAGTGATCCTTGTACTAGCAAGCTGGCACAATCCAAAGTCTTACACACGTATGAATGTGTGTGTGTGTGTGTGTGCACAATGCTCAAAGTGTACTAAATCTTACATTAGTTGTGCAGCTTCACGAACTGTCAAGGTAGGAGCACTAGTGAAATTTACCTGAGGAAGCGATTTCTTGTAAATTGAGCATGTCCTCTAACATCAGAGCTGAATGCCCACTATTTGGTAGGATGTTTCAAGGGTGATATCGTTATCTGGAGGATAAACATACTATCTAATTCACGATCACAACCTCAAGGACATTTTAACTACACAGAGATTGAATCACAGGGTCACTGTGATGCTATTTTTTTTAACTGATAACACAGCCTTGTACAACTACAGTGAATTTACACAACCTCATTCACTGGGATAGTATTATATAATTTTCTGATTTCTGTAATAATGCTTTTAAAATGTTGAGCTATCTGTTACAGATAGCTGATATCTTAGTATTTCAAAGAGTAATCCAAAAACAACTCAAATAAAGTTAAACTGTGATAATGGACAATAAAGTGATTTTTTAAAACTGATGTCTGACACGTGTCTTTAAAGCCACCTTTGTTTTATGCTTTTACTGTTTTATTGATTCACTAAACTTAAAAAAAAACTTGCATTAAATGTTTCTATTGCTATTTCTTGTCTTTCTTGTCATAATGTCTACCATTTGTCTACTTTACCCTAATTATTTAGCACATATTATGTTTAAAATATATTTAAATGCATATATGCATTTATATGCATATGCTTATCACTGGCTTATGTTTGCATGCAGTATATTGCCAACAGCTTCATATCAAACATACAGACATAGTCATATTAGTAAACAAACATTCAAATTCTTCTAGAAATATAAAAATCTGTCCATTTGCATAAGTTTTTTTAATTTTGAGATGGCAGAGATCATACCAAATTGGCATGAAAGCCCAATGAGCCATTTGGGTTCAGCGTTACACTTCAGAGAACCTTTCAAATCAACCGCCTTCTCATCTCTGCCAATGAATGCTGTATGTCATTAAAACTTAATGCCAAAACACAGGAAGCGAGTCAATAGTTTTATCATGAGTGAAAAATTGTGGCTTGAAATCCACATCAGGAAGGAGAAAAAGACATGAAGAGGAAATGAAAAGGAATAACTACTGATCTCATCTCTCTGGTTATACATGTTTCATAGCATGAAATATATTCAGTGAGAAAATTGAGTTCAGAGAAACTAAATGGCGCTACAATATGCATGCAGGGTATATTATCCTCAACCTTCGAAAGAGACATAAAGCTGATTGCTGGTTAATGGTTGCAACAGCAGGTAGATTGTAATATTCACAGGGGTGGTAAATATGATTCTGATAACATCAGAAACGTAGACATTTATATTACACTTTGTCAGAAGGTGCAAGTTAAAGAAAAAGTGCTAATCTTGTGTAAAATGTTATTCCGTGAGTATACTGGTGAGATATTTTTTGTTCTTTTTTTGGAAAGTTTTCATTCTACTTTTCTGGCTATTTAGTGGTTTGAGATTTGGATTTTATCTCTAACTGTTATTTAAAAAATAATACATTTAAGATTCATACACTGTGAAAGCAGAGCTGAATAAAGACTCATCAGGTCTGACCTCAACCAAACCCTAAGAACCCTGAAATCTTCAGAGACATGAAAGGCTAAAGAAGGGAATATGAAGCAGGATGTGACTGGGAAGAGGAAGTAGCTTTCATGCCTGTAATCTCAACTTGGTCAATCAGCAATCAGAGTGCACTGAAACACTAATGAGGGGTTTCAACACAGGATTCAGCACCACTGCTGCTGATGCAGATGTGATATGACAGTTAAATCGACTACAGGAGGAGCTTTCTCTCAGCACGTGTAGTGCTCTGACGAAGTGAGCCTCAGAGTGACTATGATTTGAAGGGTTATTTGAGAAAAATAAAATATTCCTAAAGCTATGATATCAGAAAGGAAAGTAGCAGTCAAACAGCCCCGTGTTACACATAAGAGACCCAGTCTGCCTGCTCATATGTGATGCTGCAATGTAGTTTACAAACTACATGTTTTTCTTCTTGCATTATTATTTATTAAACCATATGGACCATATGGCAATGTCTCACCTGGACTGATCTGACTACATTTGTGCATAATTGAACCATCAACAACTTATCTCTTTCCTTCCAACAGAAACTGACCAGATTATAATTTTTGAATATTGGGGCAGAACTAGCCAAGCTTTCATTGTATGAGCTTGAAAACTATGTATAGTACATGATTGAACTGTGACTCCAGTCTGACAGCTGCCTTAATAACACAAGCGGTTAAAACTCACCTTTTTCTTGCTAAATGGCGCCACTTGCCCACAGCAGCTGTCCTTGCTTGTCTTCTCATCTGCTCAGGTCATACCACCTACTGCAGCCGCTTTTGGCTGGCAGGCTGCGCTTGGGGCTCCAACATCACCTGGACTGATCCCACCAGTTGTTCAACTACCCTGCATCACTCAGCTTGTTAGGTCTATATCATGAGCCCCATGTGAAACATGGGGTCAAGCATGAGTAGCTAGTCTTATGGGGGTGTCAAACAGATGGGAGATTCATGAGATTAGGCTGATATACTATCAAAATCTTTCAGTAAACCTTTTGTATTTCACATATACAGTATAGAGAATATAAAGATTATTTTAAACCTTAACATTACACAATGAAACCTAAAGCAATAAAGTACCTTTATGATGGATAACTCACAAATAGAATATAAATAAGGTAAATATAATTTTAGATAAATTCTTGCTGAAGGTTTGCTAAAATTATGGATACATACTGTGGTTGACTATAATCAACACATGGACTGAGTCTGAAATCACTCTATATTCACTCATTAAGTACTCCTGTAAAATGTACACTAAGTAGTCCACTCAGTAGTGAGCCGCAGATTAAGATTCCTGACAATCAATAATTAGTGTCATATTGCGTCATCACAGATAATGGTTGGAGCTGAACAATGGTAATTTTCTAATGTTTAGAACTAAGAGCAGTGCATTGGGGAATTGTTAGCAGAAAGAATATTGGAGTTAAAATTGGTAACCCTTTCTTTTACAGTCCCCTAATTACTAAGCATTTGCCTCATAAATATATGGAAATGTATAGTAATGTAATGTTTAATAGTTTGTACCTCACAGAGAACTACACTTGAAATACAAAGAAAAAAATCAACTATTACCCATCATTTCAAAAAGTACCTTGTCTTTTTGACAAGTTTAAACTTGTAATAACTCAACTATATATGTATGCACTAGAATAGGCAATCAGTTCATAGAAACAATTGTTGCTATTACTCATCAGTTGACGTTACAATTGTCATTACTCATGATTAAATTAGTAATAGACCAGGATTAATTATTTTGTACAAATTAGGATGGTCCTTTCCTATAAATTACCTTATCTTACACAGTTTTTGTTTATGGCTAGGTCCAAAGGGTTTATTTAATTATTTACTTTATACTTACCTAATAACAACCCTGCAGGAACAGTTCTCTGGCGTCATAGTAGAGCAGACACTTTATACGTCCCTGTAGATGTTTTTACAACTTGCTGTAGTTGTAAACTGTGCAGTAAAAGGAAACAACTGCTTCCATGATATTAACAGGACCTTTCTATATATACTTTATAGTAATTTTTTGTTTTTCTCTCAGCTGTAAGACATCACAGAGCGCAAAGGATAAGTGACATAAGGGAAGAGGTGGCATCAATCACTGACATGCAGCTAAATTGTTACCTCCAAAGTGTTATGTGGTACAACTATTGTGAATGTGTTAGTGTGTTCTCATAATTTTAAATTGAATAAATTCTACTGAGGATGAATGATACTTATTTTATACATATTGAAATAGGAGTAGATTTATTTATGATTTTATTTTATATATTTACAATTGTTGAGCTAAGTTTTCCCTAAGATTTTTAAGGCTTTTGCAGTGTGGATAAAGTTTATTTTTTGAAATCTTCTTCTGTCATTCTGTCTCCACTAACTAACACAATACAGTGTTTATTTCTGCTGTTGCCATGATTGCAGGACAGAGCTGCACTTGAATTAATGGGATTCATATAACCACCTGAACTCCTCATCAACAAGTGGACACAACATGTGAAGGGACTCTCAGTCATTAATTAATGTTAAATTAATATTTGGTGGTTTATGGGCACAGTTATGTGTCCATGCTGTGTTTTTGATGTGAAATAAAAGTAATCAAAGCAACTGATCATGAAACATAATCCACTTTTTAAATTAAATATTTGCTCAACTATTTTATATGTTAGATATTACACAGTAGCCTATTACACAGGTAAAATGTAATTGTCCAAAATCTTGTGCAGTCTGTTCCAGTCACACACTATGGTCCATTATTGAGACAAGCTGAGGCGACAGTGGAAGCAGCATGGAATGCTGCAGGAACACACCAGCTCTGTTTTCCTTGCAGGCCTCCATTAAGAGCTGTCTGTGAGGTCTGATAAGAGATCACACATTAATGACATTTTAATTAGAGAATCATTTGGATTCTCCGTCTTTGTTTTATAACAACAGCAGTAAAGTAATCTTCAGGATGCTTTCAGTTGTTCGTCCTATCTTTGCAGCCCTTCTCTCCTGTAAGAAACAGCAGTGTTGGGCGCAGTGTTAACATGTCATGCTAATATCAATCAAAAGGAAAGTGTTTGCTGTTAAAACAGAACATGAGCGTGACAGCAAGACACTTGCTGTCATCAGTGTTTGACAACCTCATTGTCAGCTCTTTGTATTCCATCATTATCTCTTTTTCCTTTGTTATGTTCCTTGGAATCTCATACATAACTTATTTTTTTTAACTTGGTTTCACACACCTCATCACACCATCTGGCTTCCCTGGCAAAACTTCTTATTTCAGTTAACAAGTCTGAGTTTCAAACTTACACCCTTGATTAGTAATGTATCACAGTCACGCATCACAAAAATGAACAGCAGTATGTTAATTGAAATATCTGTGAAGACATGTCAGTTTAATGAGTGCACTTCCTCTTTTCTGAGATGAATGTGAATATGATTATTTGTGACCTGTTACCTCTGTGAAAGTGCAATGTTCAAAATATTTTAATTTGGACAGTTGTTTTTGATCAGGTAACGCCAATTTCTCTGTGTCTGTAGCAGCTATACAGTGTGGTGATAAAGGATTTTGAATGTTCTTTTCAGTGCCAACCTTTTATGCCATTTGCACAAAGGGATGTGCCAACCCAAAATTGACTCTTTGGCCAGCATATGCAATATAAAGCGGTTCCTTGTTGTGTTTCATCATCTTTTAATGATTTTTCAGCACTAGAACATAAAGGGATGTGTCTACTCTGCCTTAAAAAGTTAAACTGAAATTTATAATATTGGTGTAAACTTTGAGAAAGATTATGAATAAGACAATACTTCACAAGACTGATCTTTTTTGTGGTCATGTGGTAGAGCAATTGCCCCCAAATGTGAAGTCATTGGTTCGATCCCCAGCTCCTCCCAGCTCCATATATCAACCTTGCATGGCAGCTCTGCCTGAGTATTTACAATTGAAAAACACTGATTCCGTATAAGCAAGTTAATTATTACAGTATTTGTCCATTTTATTTGATTTGATTGCATGTTTTAGTGCAAATGCAATAGAATCATCATTAACCAAATCATCATCATCATCAAAATAAATCATTTAGAAGCATTACATAATAATAGAGTTGACAAGGTTGTGCACTACAAACACTTTGACGATGCAGTATTGTGAGGATGTATTTAGACTCAGTGTTCTGAGCTAAATAGGTTACTAATGTCTAAATAATAACATAACAAATAATACCTGATCCACAGGGGTGCATGGATGTGTTTAATCTTATGGCAATACATTTGTAAAAATAAATGAATTTATATAGAATAAAATAATACAAAGAGAGAAATGTCAAATGGATGATGCTAGCCCAGCTCATCTTTTAGGTACCATCATTGCTTTGGTTGTGTCATTCCTTCAAGTATGTCCTAAGATGTTTCCCATGGTCAGCAAACCTGCTGATGCCACTACAGGAGAAGTCAGGTGATCACCATGATTTTGAATAATCATCTTGGAAACATGGCTGCAACCAACAGTCAAACGCTGCCACGCCTACAGCCATGCTGTTCGCATGGCTAAAATCTATCCACATGCTGTACGAATGTTGTTTTTTATTAAGAAAAGTTATGTTCTGTTTTTGTGCCTGTAGAAGTTTAAATGCAGTAAACACTTTCTTACTAAATCAATGAAACAAGCCACTTTATGGTGGATAGAAACTGCTATTTGTAGGGATTTTTTTACGATTCCTTTGTTGTTATTTTTACACTATACATATTTAGAGGGCAGTAGAAGAGAAAACAGCTCACCTCTACTCCTTGTATTATCAAAACTGCTGTACTCTGAGTGCATCTAGTTCATCTGCTGAACATTATCAGCGAAGTGAAGACAACTCTCAGAAGTGTTAGGCATAAATCTGCTGCATATAGCCAGAGAGGACAGTTCTGCCTCCATAGTAGATGTTTTATTATAACACGGAAAAGATGAGGGAAAAACTACATTTGCATAAAAGTAACATTAGTGAAAGAGCAATCAGATGGTGCGGGGCCATGCTGAAAGTGGTACCCTCCAGTTACAGGACCACAGTGATATCTTTAATTGAAAAGAGAACGTGGGATAAAACCTTTTAACAAGACGTGCTTCCTCTTTTTTTCACTCACTGTTCTTATATTGTTTCCAAGTCTTGCTGTTGTTTTTCTCTCCACTCACGTCTTCATTACTTATTTAGCTCTTATTTTGGGCATGGCCTGTTCTGGGATTATTGTGCTGTGAATGGAATGTCTATGAAATCTTATGTAACTGTATGATGCCAAATGGGATTTTACCACAGTGCTATAGGCTAGTTTCAACATGTGAATTGTGGAAAATAGGGATTTGAGTTAAACCTAAATAAAGTAAATAATCAGTCTATGTATAGCTTTAGAATTATGCTATGTATTAATTAGCCTTATTTGGATTATTATAGAAGATGCTAAAGTCAGAAATTATTCTGCCTCTTTAAACTGCATCAAGAATCCCAGATGATCCCTATTGTAAAACAAACTTTCAAATGCACAACTTGCTTTAGGATGTTCAGGTTAGTTATGGGGTGTGTACTTGTTTATATCCCCATGTGAATGTGAGAATGCATCGATGCTCAAGTGCGCTTGAAGAGCACAATGAGCACTCCATTACAATTCCAACATGATTAAAGATCCTTTCGTGATGCAAAATCAATGTCGCTAAGTCGCTGATGCCACAGAGGCCACATATCATTCATCAGGCAAAAAGAGAATAGGGCTAACAAGCTAGCTGTGGTGTGCTGCAGTATCACATTGGGCCACATGGCCCAGTAAAGCCGTAATGAGGAGAAATGGCCAAGGCATGAAGAGAAGTCAAGTGCTGGGGTGAAGGCCGCTAATTCCGTTCATCTGGAACCAGAGATAAGAAACAGATTAAGATTAACAATGCCCAGCCTGTTGAAAGACTAATTGTGAGGCACTCTGTACAGCTGCTAACTTTGGAGGTAACAATTCACAAAGGCAGCACGGAGTATGCCCATCTGTAGTTTGCAAGTGTGCAAGTGTGTATGTGTGTTACTACCCCTGTCCCTTGTGTTTTCCCTTCAGTCCACAGTTCAGAGTCTTTTGAGTCTTTGCTAAGCCTCTTTCTTCATTGGTTTCACTTGTCAGCTGTTTCAACCCTGCCTGACTTCACAAAGTAATTCTGCTGCTCTCATCTTCAGTGTATTGCTTTTTAACTGAGAGCCTTATGTAATTATCAGTCCATACCTATGCAGATCTGAAGAGGTTTGGGTCAACTTAAGCTTGTGGTTGGTGTCCCAGTAATGCAAATACATTTTATTTTGAAAAGGATTTGGGGTATTTTGATTTACCCCAAATTTGCATGATATGGGAATATGTAGCAATTGTCAGTGCACTC
>OMLM01010263.1:9460-21850 GCA_900302695.1 Helostoma temminkii | reverse complement strand
TCTAATTCTATCTCCCACTGACGACACACACACACACACACACACACACACACACACACACACACTCCTTATTCACCCCCTGCATGGTGATGAACTCAGGGAGGCTTATCTATCCTGTGCCATCTGTCTCTGTCTGGTGGGAGGGCTCCTTTTCTCAGATTGGCTCATTTCACATTCCAGGGACCCTGTCATTGGCGAGCTGCGAGCCTCTCGACCGACTCCGACCCTGCTTTTACTTCCTGATCTTCCTTATTCCATCGCTGCCCCCTCAGTTGTGCAGTGAGGGAGGTCAGCCACCTACTCACGCCCATGCACTTTGGTCTGCCTTTCTTTGGCAGTCGATCTGTTTGGATGTTCCTTACGCAACATCACATGTCTTGCCTCTACGCTTTCTCGTATCTCTGTGTCATTTATTTCCTGTATATTACTTCATCTGACTTTGACATGAACAATAATCAGGAGTCAGCTGCACAATAAGCATCTACAGAGGAATTTTAGGAAGCTACCAGCTCCTCCTCTCAGCATTTGAAATCCATCTCCCCCTTTCTCCCCTCTGCATAGGAACCGAGAGCCCACCCGGTCTGTTTGTGTGAAATGCTGAGTAAACTTTGCATGCATCGCTTTGCTTTGTTGCATTGTGACACCTCTTTGTTGTTTCAAGCCAGCGTGCAGGTTTCTATGTGCGAGTGTGCCAGTGGGATATATTGTTTTGTACGATGCTATGCTGTTCATTTCTGTTTGCACTTCCCACCCTTCTCTTCTCTCACGCTCGTCGTTTGAATGAGCTGCCTGGACTGCACTGATTGGCTGCCGGCAGCTGCCATATAAGGCAGTTCAGGCCAGCGGATAAGGCAGGAAGTGGGGTAAAGAGGAAGCACAGAGCCGGCTCTCGAAGACCGGCTGCAGAATGTGCAGCATAGAGAATTTAGAAGAAACTGCCACACCTTTAATTCGATCCTGCTCCAGCTTTTCTTACCACTTCCCAAAAACTAAAAACTAACATGTCATCTCTTCACTTCTGACACACATCTTCTCCTCTCTCTTCTCTCTCTCTGCAAAATTCTCATTCATCATCCTCTCTTTTCTTCTTCTTTGCTTTCCTGCCCTCCTCTCCCTCCTGACTTAGCATCCTTTCCTCATTAGCACCTCCAAAAATGTGTGACGGCTCAGTAACACACACTGTGCTCATAAGTGTGCGACTGAAAGCCTCTTAATCAGTCGTGGCAGCGATATTTCAGCTTAGTGCAGCACACTAGCTTCACTTTACAGCCAAGGGCAGGGCAAAGTCCACTTGGAGCAATGCAGCAGCAGTATGTGGTGTTGTTGTGCGGCAGATTGTTATATGATTGCAGTATGATGTAATGTGTTAGTGTGAGACATGGAGAGAGGACTCTCTCTAATCTGTGAACCTGTAAACACTAATATACCTGCTGCGGACGGCAGATAACCTCAAGAAATTAATTAACATCTAAACAACAGAGAGATTGGACGCAGATTAAAAGTGTCCTGCTATTAGTGAGACAATCCACAGCTTGTTTTACTCTATTAATGCATTCTTGTTCACAGCAGCAGTGCCACTGAGGACACTTTTGCATCTGTAGCTACCTTCAGGTACAGTTTACAACTCCCAGCACAGCTTAAATTTGCCTACTATAGACAAAGAAATAGAGGTTTATTATCATTTTCATACCCTAAAATTGGTTCCAGTGGGGAGGTCAGTTGAGGTGCTTTTGGAGAGAAGACATCCCAGTGTTCTAATTAGGATGCCCCTGCTTGAATGTTCCAGGCACATCCTTCTGGGAGAACACCACAGGACAAACCCAGAACACACTGGTGAGATCCCACATGGCCTGAAAATGCCTTACCAGAGCTTGAGAACGTGGCTAGAGAGAGGTGCATGCTGCAGAGACTGGTCCCGCCACATGACAGAGCAGTGGAAGAGATACGCATGCAGTGTGGAAATGGATATGAAAAAGCATTTTGACACTTAATAAATAAAATTCACAGCTTCTCAGTTGCCACCAGTCTGAAGACAATTTAAACCAGTTTCACACAAAGTTTCAATACAACCTGATCCAGAATGCTTTCGAGTGACAGATTGATGTCACTGCAGTTTAAAGGTAAGAATCTGTATTCAACAAACCTGTTGTAAGAGCCACAGCTGAAAAAGTGGAATTGACATGTGTATGAAACCATGAAGTTAATGATGACTTGTTCAGACTTGTTCAGGCCAGTGTGAGTAATCTTCAGTGGAACAGCTGTTTTAAGCTGTGGTAAAATTACCACAAAGAAATATGTTTTGTTTACACTGTTCCGGCTTTTCTTGACCTGAGTATAAGTTGCTTAGTCCAATTTTCCTGGGCCCGTTACGCCACAGAACCTTTCCATGTGTAGCTCTATGACCTGCGTTTGCTCACCAGCGCTTTAGAAACACTAGGAGGTCGGTTGTATTAGGCTGTATTATTAGTAAGCTAACTGCTGGAGGTATCTCCATATTTACTGTACACACATCTTCTCATTTCTCTTTTGGCAAGAAAGTGAATCATCATATTCCTTTAGGAGAACAAATAGGATTTAAAACAGTACTAGTACTTTATAAAACTGGCTCGTTTCAGTGTCGGGTCACGAGGAGGAGAGCTGTGCTGAGAGAAAGGCCTTTACTGTTCCCAGACTGTGAGGAGTCGACTGATGGCGGCATTGGATAAGAATCAGGTCTGAGACCACATATGCAAAGCTGCGTTCACATTATCTGCTGAGAGGTCCTAACTCTGTGGCTCTGGAATTGCATCAGATCAGAACCAATGTGTTTTTTGTCTCACTTCTCCGCTCAGTTGACTCATTTAGCATCAGCTCCTTACAGCTGGTAAAGGTAAACATGGACGAAAGAAAAGGAGTGACTGATGTTTCATATTTATTTAAAAGCTTCTGTTCGGGTCAAACCGGACAGAGCGCGTCGCGACAGAGGCTTCTGAGTTCAACTGAGCTCTGCTAAATCTTCAGCAAGTTGAACTGCGTTTACACTTAATGAAAATGAACTTAAACCATCAGCATAAAAAGAAACACATACACAAACGAAACAAAACTGAGAACTGAGGCCTGTAGTGCGAACATGGCCCCAAAAAAATCTCATTTGTTCACATTTCAAACAAAACAGGAGCAACAAGTCTGGGGGGACAGGCTGTGAGAGCCATGCACTCAAGTCGCATTAACATCCCCTGTGGCTGCGCACCCACCCTGCTGAGGTATTCACGAGCAAAACACCAATCACAATGAGTGAGGAATTTTTTACTTAAAGCAAGTGCGGTGTGATCCAAGCATCATGTAATGCTGCTGAACTGAAACTCGCAGGGTCATGTGTGGAGTGTACCTGTGAAGGATGACTGTGCTGCCAGTCCTTCCCTGCTTTTGTCTACCTCCCTGAGTGTTTATTTGTACTGGCAGGAGGGTGTGAGGTGTTACAGTGAGCAGTTACTGTACGTGCATTTTTCATTCAGTCGCGTGTGTTTGTGTGTGTGTGTTGACCCCTGTGTGTAATAGTGAGGCCACACCTTCCTGTTAACACTGACGTCCATAAAAGGAGATATTTAAGTTTGTCACATGACAACAATCTGAGGAATGCAAGAGCAGTCACATGGGATGCCGTCTCAAGGAAATCAGCTTCACCCCCTTAGGACTGCGAATTATGTGTGTGTGCGTGTTTGTGTGTCATTTTGATGCATTTTCCTCATTCTAAGAGTTACACTACTTATACTTGACAAGTATCGTTGTGTCGGCAATGAATAGCGCATCTTTGTTTGAGCAGTGGCTTCCTATGAATGTGTGTGTCTGTGTGATCATAGGGGAATTCACAGCTCGAGAGATTTCACTTCTCTTTCAGTTCAGTGTTTCAGTAAATGGAAACTGCAAAGGAGGACCTTCCCCCCTGTTTTTCTCTCTCTCTCTCTCTCTCTGTTTGAGTGTGTGAGATGGTGGATTTTCTTCTTCATGTGTGGCCTGTAAGTCAACTTCAAATGTGCATAGGTTCAAACTTCATTTTCCGTATCAGCCCAATGTTTTTGAATGATAACCGATGTTGTACTGCATTACAGTTGTGTGTGTGAACAGCACTGTATATTTGTGTGTGTGTGTGTGTTTATTAGAAATGAAAATCAGCACTAACACCACTTCCTAAGGAGTGTACCCGCCGTGTGGGCCGAAGCCGGGGCTGCTCTGTGCTGCCTCCTACAGCTGCATAACATCTACTGAAACCATACGGTTGTCACTTTTTTCTCTCTGCAGACATGGGACTTCCTCTTTGTTGACTATAGAGCACCATATAAGGTTAACAGGTATAGACACACACACACACCACTGCTGCTGGCATTGGTGGAGGACTGGAAGCCATATCTGGGCAAACTCAAGCTGTATGAACCATCTTTCCTTTCATATGCTACAGGGTGTGTGTTAGTCATCGTGAGGACCGGAAATTTTGGGCAACAGCCTGGTGAGGCTGTTTAGCTGTCATCAGCACATCATTTCAGTGTTTTTCCAAACTGGACAAACAGCAGACAAACAGAAAGAGTTCCTGTTTTAGTTCTGTTCATATCAGAGTTGCATGAATGTTGAAATCTGCCTCATGACACTAACATGTTATTATTATTTTTTTGTATTTTAGCAGTGTGGCAATACCTGACTGAAATTTTATTTTCAAAAAAAAACAACTTTTGGATAGAGTTTTATACAAATGTGTGTAGATATTAATGTTCCCAAGGACATCTGTGAATGCTGACGTATCCTTTAGCACAACATGATGTGGTTTTTGAGTAAATGTCTCAACAACTACTGGATCAGCTGATTTGGTAGGACTGTTTGAGCTCCTCTACCACATCTTTAAAAGCCTGGTTTACTGGTTTCAGCTGAAATCTATTGAAAAAGTGTCACTGTCTTTCTAGAAAGTCAACATATTTGTAACTGCAGTCGTTATGTCATCGATTTCTTTAATTGAGATCCTCTAATAATCTCATATAAAGAAGTATATTCAAATATACAATCAGTATACTTCTTTCAAACTTAAAATGAGCAAGTATACTTTTAGTATACGTATACGTACTTATCAGAGGTAAACTAAAAAGTGGACCAATTTAGTGCCAAGAAGTATTAAAATAGTATTCCAGCAAGTACTTACTATACTTGAAGTATACTTGACATATACTTAAGTATACATAATAAAATAAACTTGTATATTACTTTTTTATAAGGCATTGTACTGGTGGAAATTTTAGAAATTGTAATCTTTCCATGAATAGAGCTTAGCTAAACATGCTAAGTTTGATCATTACGATATCTCCAACTTGGCTAAAATAA
Source organism: Helostoma temminkii (assembly GCA_900302695.1). Taxonomy (NCBI): domain Eukaryota; kingdom Metazoa; phylum Chordata; class Actinopteri; order Anabantiformes; family Helostomatidae; genus Helostoma; species Helostoma temminkii. The sequence continues at coordinate 16,507 of OMLM01010263.1, read as the reverse complement.
TTGCAGAAACGTAACATAACAATAAAATACATTACTCATAAAAATGAAGAATACACTTAAAATGTGTTTTTACACCTACTTCTCACTTGAATGTATATTGTAACAACCAGAAATAGTTAGCTTACATTTAGCATAAATTAGCTATTTAGTTAAGTTAGGCTAATTGACGTGAACGCATAATTAGCTAATATAGCTAAACAGGATGTATATCTTATACTTACACATAGATTATACTACAATATTTTTGTGTGATACATTAGTATTGGACCATATGGTTCTGAAACACAAATTTGTATCTTCACATTTAGCGAGTAAATCACTTGGCAGTGTGTAACACCATTTTTTAAGCTTGTGTTTTCAGGCAGAGTTTGACCTGACGTAATGAAGTAAAGGCAGCGCTCCAAGCTCTGTAGATGTAGATTGTGATAGTGATTGTGATGCAGATATGCATTGTTATAAGAGGAGAAATTTGGTAATCCCCAGACTTTTCATCTAGAGCCACAGGAATGTCAAACAGTGCACACGGTGCCTCCAGTCAAATGCCAAACTATTCTGCATTTGTTTACATTCTTGGCAATTTATTTTTCTATTCATCCAGTACTTCCAGTTTATGGCAACCTGCACAGCTAATGACATTTCCATCAGCTGACTCAGCTTGCCTTGTGTTTAGTGCTGACACGCTAAATTAAGAAGCTGAATATAGAGTAAACGTGCCTGTAAGCTTTTGTTGCCCCGCTTGTCACACCCATGTTTTCTCAACTAGTACATAACTATTTGCTGCTATTTTAATTTCCACTAAAATGTTTGTAAAATGAGTCACAAAGAAGACACGAAGATCTGAATTAAATCATCTGAACTTTGCTCCTTTATTATCTGAGGAATGTGCTCTACAGCACCGTACAACGGGAAATTAATAAACAGATTGTAATTTAGTCTTCTGTCAACCCCCAAGCAGTTTGTTTCTCCTTGCATGACCTCCCGGCTCCATCGCCACTGACTCAGCTTTGAGAGTCTGCGAGTCTGCACAATGGAAAAGAGACACACACAAGGAGAAGGGAGGGAACACAGGGAGACAGACGGGGATACAATGTAGATTCATTCATGATCCTTGTCTGAGGAGCGATGCTTTTCCCATCACTGCCTCTCCTACTCCCTCTCTCTCCGAACAGCCTCTACTCCCTGACTCGGCGGCCAAGTTACCCGCCTCACCCCTCCTGCCTCCACAAACCCAAACGCACACATCTCAGAGGAAACAGGAGGAGGTGACGTAATGTCCGGCGGCGCTCCATGAGAATTCAGACAGGGCTCCTCTTTTCCCCCATCTGAACGCATTTTCAATCCGATACACTCCATCCATCCATCCATTCACTCTCTCTCTCTCGCCTTGTCATCTCCAAGACTTCGGTATGCTTCTCTGGCATTTAACTGCACCATCTGTGTGTGTGCAGGTTAACAGGCCTGTTTGGCAGCGTGTCCAGATTAAACACCCATCCCTCCTGCCCTTCTTCCCTCCTTCTCTTCACATCTGCATTGTTACACTGACTGTTTGCACAGAGCTCTGGCCTGGTTGCACTCCAACATATTTTCACTTCCTATTAAAGGGTTAAAATGGAAACACTGACTCAAGGCGTTTTTCACTGGAAGAGGAGATATGAAGGGAGGAAGTTAGGAAAGAAGGAATCTAAAGATGGAGGCTAAAGGAGAATGTTGTGGGTCATATGGGATTCCCTGAGCCTCGAAATGCAGCTGCTGTATAACCGTAAACACACGCAGGACATGACCTAACGCTCACACAACATGCACAGTTGTGCAGCTAAATTTCTGCCATAACCATGTCTGCGCTGATGCGCCTCGGTAAATAGCTGGAAAATCGCTTTACGAAACCTTCAGCTGTGCATGTTCACTCTACACATGGAGCCGCTGATATGAAAATGACTGTTCAACTGTGTGTGTGCACTAAGACCAGATATGGCCTCAGAGGATAGTAGTCCTGAGATTAGACTTTTACAGGTGGCTAATGTGCTGATTGGCTGAGGAGCTGCAGGTAATCACCTGGACTAGATTTCCTTTTAAGGACACTCCGGTGACAGACCTGCAGTAAATCCCTCCAGGCACTCCTCCTCCTCCTCCTCCTCCTCTATCTCAATTCACACATTACTTGTTCTCCTTTTCATCTGTTTTCGTCCCGGCAAAGTTTCTTTCTTTCTGAATTGCTTATTGCACTCCCGTTTCCATCCTGCTGTTTTACACACACCTCCGAGTTACGCAAGATTGTTAAGGCAACGGTGAGAGGGAACAAATGCAAGAGGAGAAAGGAGGAGAAAGGGAGTTAAGGGGATTGAGAGAGTGGATGTTACCGCCTTTCTTGGCTCATGTGATCGTAAGCTGATAACCTGGAACGTACTACTGAGCTGTTACATAAAGGATAGCAGACACCCTGAGAGGCTGTGTGCATGTGTGTGTGCAGGTGTGTCAGTAAGCAGTACTCGCTTATTGTCCCACGTTTTTCCTTTCATAATTTGTTTTTTATGTACATGCTTGTATCTGTGTGTGTGTGTGTGTGTGTGTGTGTGTGTGTGTGTGTGCACATAGAGACCACCAGTATAAAATGGAACATGTTAAAAGTGTGTGTGGTGGTTTTTGGTTTAATTCATCTCACTCACACTGGCCTATTTTCACAATTTGTCACGATATATAACCATGTGAACTGCTGCATAGCTGACAACACTCTACACCACTGAACATCCTGCTCAGTCGGGAGCTGGGAAATCCTGAAACACACATTTATATCACTTTAAAACTAAAAGGGGATAAGATGGAGGTCAGTTTCATTGCATAAGGAGGTATAGATTTTCATTTTGGCTGCTGTGATGTGTCATGCTGCTCCACTGAGCTCCAATGAGACATATTAACATAAATAGGTAGTCTGTGCTGCACTGTGATGACTCATAAAACAAAGGGACATTTATTATTAAAACTGAAACTTAGTCTTGATGTAGAAAACACTCAAACCGGGTTACACTGCGGCTTCTTTTCCTCGCTCGCTTGTGTGACACCTCGTAGCAGCTGTACTGAAATTTATTCCGTGTACAGAGCAGATCTGGAGTTTTAGAAGCAATACATATATCACAGAAACGTGTAAAACCCGTCAGAGCCACCAGAGGGATGGTGAGAGGATGAGAGATGTTTTTATCATTTTCATCTCTTCCTTTATATTGTTACAAGGCAAAATACAAAAGAGTTTCAGGCTGAGAAACTATGGAAATGTGCTGAAGGATGAGAGAGAGGCTGCTGGACTGAACACTCTGTCAACAGGTGCACAAATAACACATGCAAACAGCACATGAGTCATGACAGATAAAAAAAACCAAAACAAACAAACAAACAAAAAACACCACACACACGATCAGTCAAGTTACATTAATTACTGAGAGAAATAATAGTGTTAAAATCTAAATAAGTAATTTTTTACATCAGCACCTGCATATATTTATATTTATCTACAATAACATATGTCTATAACATTAAACAATTTAAAGCTGAAAACAGTAATACACCCAGTGGTGGAAATATATTTAAACACTTAAGTACATTTCACAGACCAGAATTTTACCTTTATTCCACTACATTTATTTGACAACTGCTGTTACTGTGTTTTAATCAGGTAAATAATAAAAATAATAAAATGAAGTATAATCATACAAGTTTACTGATCCCAAAACATCCAGCAGTGCATAAACTAGTTATAGTAACAAATTATAATAATTAGATCAAAACATGTGACCTTCAAACTAAGAAGCACCACTGTCGCCAGCTGCATATCAAAATCATATCAGTGATGTCAGCCTCTCTGCTTAGAGAGTACTTTCACTTCATTTTAGGTATTTTATGAGGTAATTCTTTAGTATTTCAGTGACATTTTCCACACTTTCCACACTGTAGTAATGATACCTTAAGGACTACGTCCAACTCTGAAGCAAGTATAAAACAATTTGTAAAATGTTATGCAACATGTAGGTAGTAAGGTCTCATATTTTGGGGCTTAAAAACTGGTCCCTGGAGTTTCACAATGATCCTTGTTTCTTCCCTCCCTGACATTTTGCACCTTCTGGCACGAATGGGGATCCGACAGTGGCAGACACACAGCGCTCAGCAGAGGCTGTGGTGGACAATGATTGGCCAGAGCTGTCCATGACCACTGCTAAACCCACTTGGTGTTTGTCTTCATGACATATAAAAATGACCAGTTATTATAACCTGTTTAAGGGAATATTTTGACATTTTGAGAAATACGCTTGTTTGCTTTCTTGTTGGGAGTTTCTATACCTTTTAGGGGGGCAGTAAACAGCTCAGGGACAGTCCTCTGATGTTAGGACTGGATGACCTTTTAATAAAATCCCCACATCTGCACTGAAACCTAAACACTTCCCTTGTTTGGCCAAGGTCACACTTTGCATTAAAGATGATGGATTTTTAAGAAATTTCCTGCTGTAACGAGCAAGATCAGTGTTTGATGAAGTATTTAGTTCCTTCAATTAGTACTGATATTACGTGAAAATCTCCCTTAAAGCTTCCCTTTGTACTTTATTCTGAATATTTTCTGTGGAGAGGTTTTGTGAAAGAAACAGAACAGCCTGGCAATGGTTAATAAGGTAATATAAAGATAAATACAAGTATGAACAAAGAAACAGTCTGAAAAAAGACTGACGCAACTGTGACGAAACCTTTGACCTCACAGAGAAAATGAAGCAGCAGTAATTAAATCTGGACACGGGTGAAATTAGAGACGCGTGTGTGTAAACAGGTGTAAACAATGATGCATTTTCACTGCCCACTTGTGATCCGATCTGGTGTTTTAATTGAGGCTCATTTCAGTGATTTCTGTTCTGATTATAAAACCTGGAGCAAGTGGAAGAAGAGCAAAGTGGCAGAAGGCAGACTTAGGTTACATAAAGTGTTACACAAAAAGTACTCAAAACAGAAAAATGCCTTCTGTGATTATATAATTTCACTTTAAATTCTAATAGCTGCCCTGACTTGATACTCTATTAGCAACTGTATGTACTTCTTATTAGCTTTTTATCAGTTAGAGCTGATTGTTGTTTTGTGTGAAGCTAAATTAAAACACTGAAGTGCAACAAAGGAAGCAACTACACGACTAAACCAGTGGGAGGCAGTAATGCAAGAAACTGATCTAGAAAACTAGAAAACCTGTGAGCAAGCAGAGTCCAGGCACCATGGAACAATTTGACTCAACTCAGCTCAAAAGCCAAGAACAGTGACTTTTCTATCTCGACCACTGCTGGTCCAGCATTAGATACTGTAATTAGAGGGTATTAACACAGGGGATTTACAGTCTGCACAACATGTGACATGAAAAAACTCATGAAAATGAAGGATGACAGATGTGCAACAGATGTGCGTGACCAGAATTTACAGACAGTGAGGATGACAGCATAAAACATATATAAGGTGTGATATGTGGTGCGAGCTGATGCAGGATGAGCCAGATGTTTGACCAGACAACCAACAAACATCAGTCCTCGGCCGCTCTGAATTTTTGCGGTTGTTTAGCAAATGATAAAAACTTATTCAAGTCTTGTCACCTCTGTTTATTTTGAGTCGTAGCAGGAAATTAAAGGCGCTATGGCACCATATCAGCGAGAATATACTTTCTAAATACAGCCATGTGAGTTAATCTGATATTTATTGTTGCATGTTACACACTGTGGTCATTTAATAAGAAAGTTAAAAAAAAATCAGGTGATGGAGCGTTTTAACCCCTTATGTCATATTTTCTTCCTGAAAACACCACATTTAATTATCAGCAGCTCTTAGAATAATAATTGTAGACCTTTCTAAAAAATAATCCATCATAATAATGACTTTCTTAAATTTGTGGTTATGATTTGTGCGATTATTCCGATACCAGCACTGAAAGCATCTGTCATTAAAGTTTTCTGCTGAGTTTTTTATTATTTAATAAGAACAGGTGATGGCACGCACTGCACAAAATTGTAAATCTGCAGAGGTCGGAAAACTCGACGCTCAAGTAAAAGTGCAAGAACTTGCCCAAAAGGATGATTCATTGCAACCAGAGGGACCACTTCCAGTGTTTCATGCTCTAAATGTAATTTTGGAAAAGAATTACAAATCTTTAACAAAGAAGGTGATTTCTCTGAGTATCTATTCAACCACATCAGTAATAAAAACATTATTTATTGCTACTGATATCTTTAATGTACATACCCAGTCTAGTTTTACATAAATTAATTTCTTGTTAAGCTGAATCATTGAATAGATTTAGGGAGAGAACCACTTCAAGGACCTGATTTCTGAGAATTTACTTAAAACAATCAACATTCATTTAATTTATTTTATTGAGAACTTGATCTTTAAGTCAGTAACAATAAAAAAGCAAACTGTTTAACTTGAGTTGATTATTTTTGTAACAGGAACGTGCGTCTGCAAAGAAACTACCGACAAAGCTGTCGAATAAATGTACTCAAAACTGTAGTTGAGTACAGAACATGAGTAAATCTACTTAATTACTTTAAATATAACTCATATATATACAATACATGAATTATGCTTCATTAGACTTTTCATTATAGTAGTAATAGTAGTAGTAGTAGTAGTAGTAATAGTGTTTGTATACACCAAAGTTTATCAAACTGTAAATGTCTGTTGATTCTGTTTACTGGGACTGAACTGGGCCAGATGTTAATCATCCCCCAGTGTGTGTCTGTGTGAGTGTGTGTGTGTGTGTGTGTGTGTGTGAAAGCATGTGTGTGTCAGCAGATGGTGTGTGTCTGTCACACACATGCTGTCTTCCATTATCAGTCCCCAATCATCAATTATTCACACCAGGAGACTGAAACCAGTGAGGGAAAAAATGTCATGCTGTAAAAAGAGTCACATGACTGACATCTCACCTTTAAAATGACAAATATATCAAAACTATACATGTAACATGAACACAAGGACCTTTATTTTATAAGTGCAAAGTCATATTTTTACAGCGTTATGACGTGAAAATATGTTTCC